>JAANDH010000823.1:3033-132137 GCA_011799765.1 Nymphaea thermarum | reverse complement strand
TATCTATCTTACATTAACTCGTCCTGATATCACGTATGCAGTGAATGTTCTAAGTCAATTTATGCATGCTCCCACTGATTGCCATTGGAAGAGTGCAGAAAGGGTGTTGGGGTATTTGAAGAACAACCCAGGAAAAGGGTTGCTCTATACCAAACAGGATGATCTTACCATTGAAGGCTACTCTGATGCAGATTGGGCATGGTGCACCGACACGAGGAGATCCACTACTGGCTACTGTGTTTTTCTTGGTGGCAACCTGGTTGTTTGGAGGAGCAAGAGGCAAGAAGTGTGTTCGAGGTCCAGTGCAGAGGCTGAGTACAGGGCTGTTGCTATGGGGGTGACAGAGATGCTGTGGTTGAAGATTCTTCTGACTGACATTGGTATTAAACTGGAAGATAAAATGAAGATATACTGTGACAATAAGTAGGCGATTAATCTTGCTAATAACCCTGTCCTACATGATAGAACCAAGCATGTGGAAATTGATCGCCATTTTATCCGTAAACGCGTCGACTCCAAGGAGCTAATTCTGCCATATATGAAGTCTGAAGACCAGGTTGCAGATGTGTTGACTAAAGGGCTATGTATCTCTTCATTCGAAAAGAATGTTAGCAAGCTTGGCATGTTTGATATGTATGCCAAGCTTGAGGGGGAGTGTTAGAATACGTTATGTTATAGGGAACCGGGTCCAGATCTGGACCCGGCTCTTGGGGCGCGGGTACCGAGGCAGGGCTCGGTACCCTAGGCGGCTGCTCTCATCTCCTTCCTTATAATCTCACTTATGTTGTAATTGGTGTTTAAGTGAAATATATTTTCTCTCTCCTAGGGTTGCGGTTGTGCACCTAGGTAGAGCTTCCCGTGGTTTTTTCCTCGTTGAGGTTTTTCCACGTATATCGTGTGTTTCTCTTCTCTTCTCCCTCTTCGTGGTTTGAGTTTCTACATTGCCCATTAGTGTTGGTTGTTTAGCATGGTAGATATTGTAAAATCCCAAAATCTTTGGAGCTTTGATTACCAAATACTTCTTAATGAAGGAAACTGGGGGGCTTTTCTCCACTTCGAACTGGAGAAGTGATTAACATCAAATCCTAATTACAGATTTCTTCCCTCACTGTTCCTTCTATTGTTCCTGTTACTGTGTGACTGTGACTGTTTGCAGGGCTACTACTGGGTCCAATTTTCTCTTGTGTAAATAAAGATATAAAGATTTTATTTCATCTCCTCTTTGGAATTTGAAGTACCATTTTTTATGTCCTTTAAGCAAGGAAAAAATGTCAAAGTAACAAACATATTTCTCCCATTTGTAGGCAACTTTAACTGCCCTTGAGGAGATGTTCCAAGCTGCACGTGACATTATGAGCTGGCTGGGTGATTGTGCGAAGGTTTGGACTTGCTTACTGATGCAGTCTTGATTCATGTTCGAAGTAAATAGTCGTATCTGGTTCTTTAAATATCCAATCGGCCGACTTAGCATGGAATGACGTTTTTCACTAATTTGCAGCCTTTGAGGGCAAGTTATTTAATTAGAATGTTTCCATCTGCAGCGACAGTTTAGTGTTTTTCATGCTCTTAGATAAGTAGTTGTATCTGACTCTTTAGATTATCTAATCAGCCTGGCATGTAATGGTACCTTCACCAATGTATGGTCTTTGAGGGGTACTTCTTTAATTAGTACATTTCCATCTGCATTGGCATTATATAGAATTGGTTAGCTGTACATTTGCATCTTGGGCTTATTCTTCTCTTGATTTCTAACTTGTCACATGGGAAACCCTATCTGATTTATGGAAAGCATAACATTGACCACGTGAGCTAAGAACTTCCCCATAGGTTTCTCTGGAGACCGGAATTATTTGGCTCGTCCATGAATTGTGAAGGCTATAACCACCAGGTTCCAATTTGTTTTCCTGATAAGATTTCACAAGCTTTGCGATCACTAGGTCCTGTTTTCCATATTTATGGATGCTTTTGTTTTCCTTTACAAACAATGTTTGTCTTTGATCTCAGGGACTTGTCCCTTCCATAAGTTGATTTAGGAGCAGATAAAGAGTACGCAACAATTAAACCAAGGAAGGTACAGATAGGCTAAAGCTAGATGAGCTGCTTACACATTTCCCTTCTTCGACTAGTGCACTATTATAGTGCTGACTGGTTCCAGGTTCCCTTTTATAGGAAACACCTAAGAAGTTGCTAGTTTGCCATTGTTCTTACTAATTAGATGGAATAGCACTATTGATTAGTGGGTTTGTCCCATTAGATCCAAACGCTGCAATTCTCAGTGTCCCACCTGTGATCATGTAATTGCACGGATCCTACCAGAACTTACATTGGTTTCTCCTTGGTTAAGAGACAATTTATCTTTTATCACAATAATGTTGTAGCCTGTAGGATATGCAGGTGCCTCTATGAGACAACACATTCAACATCATTATCAAAGTATTAATTGAGGCGACATCATTCAGAAGATCTGAACATTCAGGTCCCTCCTGCTTATGTTGTTTTATACAGTTCTTGTTGGATATCAAGCTGGGGGATCTGACCATAAAACATAAAAAACATTAGACAATGAATGGATGATGAGTATCATCTCTGACTAAGAAAAAGAAAAGTAAGTTGCTTATGCTGGTCACAGATTATAAAATGAGGTCAAAATGCAGATATGCATGTCAGTTTTCCTGATATAAATGAATCAAGTTACGTTGTATGAAGTTCAGGATCAGATCCATTGCAACATGATGTACCTGAATCTATCAAATTTCGACACTAAAGGTTTTTATTAGAAAAGAATCTTCAACTAAAAATAGTTGCATCCTAGACCTTTCCATGCAACAAATATTTTTTCTTTAATATTTTGAAGATAAAATTTTGGTTTTCAGAACCTTGTGGAGAAGTGTCAGTTGAAGCTTCACTAATTTCATTTTACCCTGGCATGGTTTCACCACAAAGTCGAATTTCAGGCTTCTTATACGATTCAGCATATTGTTGGGGTTAATCATGTTTATAAAATTTTCAGCTGGGTTTTAAGTGTTGCCTAAATAACTTTTCATGCACAGGAGTGCATATTGTTGGGGTTATTCATGTTTATTTTTCAGCTGGGTTTTAACTTTTAAGTGTTGCCTAAGTAACTTTTCATGCACAAGAGTGCAAGTTCAACAGCTTCAATTGGATTTACAATTCCACATCACATCATCTGTACCTCTTTTTCCCATGACATATAATATTAGTCATTGTGACACCAAAAGCATATCTGAACAGTGAACACCTATATCACATGAGTACTGGTGATATATACATATTATATATATATATATATATAATATGTTTATATCTATGAAACCATCATCAATCATGAACAGTTGTGTCCACAGTGCACCCAGTCTGCACCTGAGTCCGGTGCCACAGCCTATTTGTAGCAGCCTTGAGACATAGATGAACATAATATACCTTTAGGTCATTACATATGCTTTTTTTTTATCCTGCTTTTCCCAGGATTTATGTCAGGCAACACCTGGTGTTGCTATATTAGCAGCCGAGCAGACATGTAACATACTAACATGACAGTAGCTTCCTCCCAGTTGCATCTAACTATAATTTGGGAGGGAATAGTAACCTCCAAAAGCGCCTGATTATGCAAAGTCAATGCATGTGCATGTGTGCATCGAATATCCTTGAGTTCCTTTCTTTCCAAGCACAGCAGTGCATGTGTGTCCAGGCACGTGCATGTGTTTGTGTGAATGCCTTAAGTTCCTTTCTTAAGCAGCACATTGCCACCACAGCAGTTTTGGAGATCAATTTATTTTGTATGTTTATACAATTTTAGAACCTGCACAATATGTTTATTTAGCGTACGGTAATGCAACATTGCTCTGGCAAGTGTAGGCTTCTCAATTTTACTATTGGTAAATAGAAAACTATTTTTCTCAACCAAATTACTGTCTCATACTATGTACCTTTTCCGTCAAGCAGTTGATTGCTTCGGAAAATGAGTCTGTAAGATGGACTACTCCGCTTGGCCTTCCAGTCTTGCAACCTTACAGGAAGAAAGGCAGGTGTCTCGTAAGTACTCTAAGAATGATTTTTGTTCTTTTAATTTGTAACTAATTTTATGAGCAATATAGGATGATTTCTCAATTTTGTAAATTGATTGTTGATAATCTGCAGGTTAAAACATCCCTACAGGTTTTGGCTTTAGAAAGAGAAACAGATAAGGTCATCCACAAGATGCTGTTCTAGATTTTAGTTCAATAACATGCTCACTGATTACTAAATGGAGCTTTATCACTATTGTGTTCCTTTTTTTTTTCCCTCTCAACTTTATGCTTTGGCTCCTCTAGGTCATGACCAAGAGGCAGAAGACTGCATTTCCCCCAAATTTTATTCATTCCCTTGATGGATCCCACATGATGATGACAGCTATTGCCTGCAAAAAGGCAGGACTCAATTTTGCAGGTGAGATTTCTTCTCTTATCTATCGAGACTGGGCCATTTTGAGATTGTCTCTTAGCTTAATCACTTGTTTGCAGGAGTTCATGATTCATATTGGACCCATGCATGTGATGTGGATGAACTGAACCGAATACTGAGGGAGAAGTTTGAGGAGCTCTATAAGCAACCAATATTGGAAGAGGTAGCTATATAAACTTGCCAGTAGGGCACATTTTTTTTGTTAAAATTTTAAAAAGGAACTACCTGTTCTGAGGTACGAGAGGAAGGGGCCGAATTTTCGTTAGGAGTAGATTTTTCTCTCGATTCTACAAATCCTTGTCCCTAGCCTACATATTTGAGGTGCCAAAAAACCTTTGGATGATAACCCAAGACTAGCAAAGCCTCTTTTTCCTGACTGGAAGTTGAACTGCTTTAGGAACCACCTAAATTGGCTGCCACGTTGCAGTTGGAGTATTGCCACCTGTCTGATAGTGTATTCTGCATTATGTGGTTATTTGTAACAACCAAAAATTGCTCATCTTCTTACGTCAAGGATACACTTTGTTTGTAAAGCGATACTCGTTACAGTTTTATACTGATTGCGCTGCCACTGACCTATGCCCATGCTATGCAGCTGTTGGAAAGCTTCCAGAAATCATTTCCTCAATTGAGGTTTCCTCCTCTTCCAGATCGCGGTGATTTTGATCTGAAGGAGGTTTTGAAGTCACCTTACTTTTTCAACTGATATCTCTCGCCAGCATTTTTATATCCAAGATGACGAGATGGTGCTGGCTCCACACGATTTATTCTCTTTGTCATTAATAGTGGGAGGTGGCAGATTTTTATTCTTTCCTGGACCTCACCAATCGGAAGGTCTGTCTGGTATCCACCACTGCTGGTTGTGCCGAGATATTCGTATCTGCAAATGTAAATGGTTTATGAAGACAGCATCTCAAGAGCGAACGATCTTCCTGGCAGCATCTTTTCGAATGTCTTTGTCTCGTGCCCTTCGAATGTCTTTGTCTCGTGCCCAAAGGAGTTGGCACGATACCAATTTATCTTCGAACTTTGCTGCATAAGGAGAAAGAAAAAGCAGGCCGGTTTTGATAAAATTTGAAGATAAAATCCTTAAGAAGGTCGCATTCTGTAAAACAGATGCCTTGGGGCCATTAACATAGCTGGCTGGGCTGGTGCCACTGGGAAAGGTAGTCGCTATGTCTTGGACCTAATGGGGCGGAGCGCGACATCAAGTTGACTATGTTCCTGTGATTACAGCAGGGAGGAGCCTTAGACTGTGGAGGCAGAGAACTCTCCCTTTCGTCTAGACGTCTCTGGCTCATCCAGATGTACAGATGTAAGTTATGTACAATGACATCTACAATTTGGGCTTGTGTACAATGACATCTACAATTTGGGCCTCCTAGTGGATTTATTAATGCATCTTATTTTTCCAAGTACTATAGATGTTAAGCAACACCAAGTTGACTACGTATCGTGTTTACAGTAGGGAGGTGCCTTAGGGCGTGGAGATAGAGCTTTGGGTTTCGTCTGGACGTCTCTGGCTTACCCAGATGTACAGATGTAAATTTATGTACGATTGACATGTACCGTTTGGGCCTTCTAGTGGAATTATTAATGCATCTTAGTAGTTCTGTTGTTGTAAATGGCTGGCAGTTAACCTTGGTTGCTATTTTATTTTATTTTTCCAAGTACAATACATGTTGCCCATCCCCAGCCGCAATCTATATGGTAGTTCACCTTTTCTTCTACGTTGTTTTCCTGTGATTCAATGTGCGTGCATGTGCATGTGCGTGTGTGTGTGCGTGCGTGAGAGAGAGAGAGATATATATATATAGAGAGAGAGACTACGCCTGTTAAAAGGAAAAAATGGAGATCATGGAATACGATTATACGGAAGAGTGAAGATCATGGAAGATGATTATACAGCTTAAGATAGGTAAGTTCTGCCATGAGCAGAAACATGCCTTTCGAATAGAGAACATCTTTGCTTCAGCAAGAGACAATGATAACATTTTCCATAGGAGAAAAAAAAAATCAAGTTTCTTAACAGATCAGGGCCCAATGATAAAGCTGCTGGTTCTACTTTCATGTGATCTATAGGAGAACTTGGTGCGAGACTTGATTTTCTCAAAGGATTGAAATCTGCCTCTCCTATAGGGTTGAATTGTATTGAGGATCAAATATCCGCGTTTAGCTTCCCTGGTCAGGTAATGTGTCTACCTCAACCATCTAATTGATAGTTTTAGGTTGCACATCTTGATATGCAGAGCGTACCTTTGTCTCTAGCAAACGAACATAGTTGTCAAGCATCGAGATAATAGCTTCAAATTCTGTCACTTGCCGTTCAATGGAATCTATCTGCTGAACATACTCATCGAAGCTGCCATTTTTTGCCTTCAATTGCTCCACAAACACTCTCAATCCTGAAGCAATGTCTCCAAAATTTTGGTATTCTTCGGCCACTTTAAGGTTCATTTTCTCCAAAAGCTGTAGAAGGTTTCCCGTTCCCTGCCAAAAAGATTATCGGTAATCTCATAAAAAGAAATGAGCTTTCAGGTTGCCTTATTTAAAGACTATTACGAACATATCCGAAGTAGTACTAGCAGTCAGCAACTTCTGATTGTTCAACTGTATTCTCTTCCTTTTCTTTTTCCCGCAAAGCATACTCTGAAGAGTCGGTCAGATCATGCACCTCTTTTTTCTGGCTATCCAAGCTAGTAAGCCGATATCAACCGGGTGCAAGTCCCCATGAACCAAAAAGCAAGAAACTTCACCAAATATGTTTTTGTTTGAGAACAAACAATTGTCAATAGTTGAATTTCATTCAATATTTCAATATGTTATTAAGTAATATCTTTGAACAAAACTTTGCTTAAATCATATCATGCCTCACTGTTTCACAGTAAGAATCTTTACATGTAAATAAGCATGACGCCAGACGCACATAGACACATATATTGATGTATTTATGCATCTATCATAGAGGCGTATCGCCATGTAATCCTAATTTGACAAAATTCTCATGTAAGATAACCAACGGTTCTTTGTACTACGAACAACAACGCGTCTTTAGGATGAATATCAACTGTCTTCCGGATCTTTTTGAAGTGCGCCATGCAAATGATTCACAGCCCAGCAAGTGAGTTCACATAGACATGCAAACTGAAGGACACCAGGACTAAACCTTCCCCAGCCTAAAGCGTGATCCCGTCCAGAGCCCCATTAACTAGTCGTAGTTACAGTGCTTCAGAAGTTCAATAAATTTTCAGAAAAAACCTTTAGTTGCATGAGGTGAAAGTATTTGTATGCTGCCGACGAAAGCTCCATCCACCTGGATAAGGAATCGGCCCCAAGATATTAAGAGCAAGGAAGATCAAGAACCCAGTACCGAGAATGCTCGTCTGTTCACATAATCTCGTAGGAGGCTGCCTGACCATAGCTGTGGTAATGCACACAGAAATACACAGAGCAAAAGAAAATCATCGTTCTGATACAACACAGAGAAGAAGTCCATACCGTTGCTGAGGCTTTAAGAAAAGGTCTTCGGACTATTCTATTTTCTTCCAAAAGTTCTCGCATCTAGAACTGCCTCACATATTGAGTGCTTCTCAAGAAAGCATTGGCCTCCTGGGCAGCACCATTACACTTGTAACGATTTCTAGTCAAACAGGTGAATTCAAACATTCACCAATAATCCATACAAAATTGTTCAGGTACAATGGAGGGACCATGAACGATATTCAGATTTTCCCTACCACCACAGGTCTGGCTTGGTGGTCGGAGCCCACGCTCAATTAAAAAGAAGAAAAACAAAAAAAAAATCGAGATTCCCTAAGTGTGTAAGGTTCAAGAAGAGTGGAGTCCCGAACATCGCTCTAGGGAAAAAATTCTACTGCAGCTCCAATTTGTTAATCGGAACCATTAAAATTTGATTAAAACCCTCGAATGGGAGCCTAGAAAATGTGAAAAGAAAGAGAAGTCGAAGGAAGCATTCACGGAAGACCAAGGCCGATCGAAACAAAAGGGCTGAAGATGGAAGCAAAATGGGGAGGGGACTACCTGGAGCTCAGACTTGACCATGGAGGAGAGGTTGGTGAACAGGTCGTTGAGGGATTCCGCCAGCTCGTCTCGCTCTTGTCCCTCCCGTCCGTCCGCCATATCCCACTGCGGCCGATTGACGATTCGCCTCTACTGCAAGTTGAAATCCCAGTTCAGATCGAACCTCGCTTATTTCAACACTGCTGTGCACTGCAGGGCTGGGCATCAAGACGAGAGCGACTCCCTTAAGATCGTCTCGAGTTCGAACCGCATGAGGAGCCGAGTTTCGGTATTATAAATTCGATCCCGTTAAGTTCGATTTTTATCGATTTTTTCGTATCAAGGCAAAATTAAGTTCAGATCCACATGCAACAAGCTAACAAAAATTGATTTCATTCTCTTATTTTGTTTTTACATTTTGTTGGGTACTTCTTGTTCCTAAATTTTGTTATGCATTCTCATTTTATCGGTGTTTTTTTTCTTTATTTCTAATAAATTTTTCCAGATTAAATTTGTCTTATTAAATGTGATGTAAAGAGGGTGTTTGACTAAAGGAAATCAAATGCCTTTGAAGATGCTCCCTTAGTACCGGTTGTTAGAACATTTGTTAGGGAACATTTGTTTGAACCGCGTGGGATAGATGTTTCCAACAGGTACGTGTGCTTTGTGAAATCTATACGCCCTGTCTTACTTTTTCTGAGTTTGTAGCACAAGAAAAAATTCATGAGAAAATCTTTAGTCCGGCAGGCAGGGCACATAGAAAGCACGTTGCATCTTGATTCCTATAGGTGTTGGTACCTTAGAATATAAAATGTGAGATCATTACACTCTAGTTGACGAGTGCACCGTACCCTATGCAGTCTCTATGCCACCTAGGACCCTAGAGGCATGAGTGGGAGGGCCTTCGAATCTTGTTTAAATGGTGAGTTGTTAACCTCCTACTCACCCAAAAAATTAATTGTGTTATACCCGCGACTTGCTTGGTCAAATCCCAAGTTTGGCATAGGAACACGTGAAGTGGTAAATACTAAGCATGAACATAGGGCTACGAATTACACCAACTAGCTTTTGTGGATTGTATCAGTTTGGCTCATACCAAGCTCGTTTCAACTTGATTCAATAAGCTGATGAGTTGAACAGGAGCCAGCATATGCCTCAGATTGGTTCACTCTAAGGCATGATGACTTTTGCTTGCTCCTACACAACATGTCTACTATGTCATTTGTCATCGCCACTTGGTTGTGAACGTATATGTTCTTCACAAAAGTTCTCTGGTCTTCCTTAATGATACGACGAGAAAAGTTATTTTAAAGTATGTTAACCATCACTTTTGAGATTACTTTGTAGACACTTTTGTAATGAAATAAGTTTGTGGTCTCTGATCTTAACTATGTCAATGAACTTAGGAATGGACATGATATACATAAAATTTATGCTAGAGACTAACCTGATCGATGAAAAGAAGGAGAATACAACTCTTATTATATCATATCCTGTGACATCCCAAAGCTCTTAGAAGAAATAGTATGGAAAACTGTCTAGGCTGGTAGCATTGTCTTTGTCTGTACTCCGAACTGCTCTTTTCACTTCTTGTCGTGTAACTGTTTAAAGAAGTCCTCGTTCTCTTCCAGCATCAATGTTGGGCCAGCACCAATGTTAGAAAGGATGTAACCACTCACATTTGGGTGATTGTAAAATATCTCACAATAGCTCGAAGTTTCTTTTATGACATCATTCAGCCACTCGAAGACATGATCCCCAATTTTTATAGTCGCTATTAGATTTTTTACCCTTCTGTCATTTGCCATTGCCTGAAAGAACTTCGTATTCTTAAAGACCCTTCAAGCTAACAGATCTTAACTCTGCTTTTCTATAATATTTTCTTCATAGAAAGAGCCTTCTATGGCTGCTCTCTCACCATAGATTAATCTCTATTAGCCGATCAAAGTAGTATAGCTACTCATAACGGTTTTAGATTCTGTCTTCAAGTCTACCACACTGATCTCCATTGCACCTTTTTAGATTCTTGCATACTACATTCACAATCAGCATTGGGCACTTTGATTACTGCTTATACCAAGTATTTTTAAACAGTTCTGTTGCTTCATCCATCATTAACCATAGTTTGAAGAATATGAATCTCGGCTTGCCCCTGTTATGGTCCAATGTAGGCTTCAATTTAATAATCAAGGGTTTATGATCCGATGTGTGTCTTATTATGGACTCCAATGAATAATTAAACATTATTATTTCATTCCACTCTTAGTTAATGAAAGCCCAATCTAGCTTACAGGATACCTTCTCTCTTCTACTACATCTGTTAGACCAAGTATAAGAGCAGTTAGAATCTCTAACTTCATACAACCTGTAGCTGCCCAGAAAACTGTAAAAACCTCTACATGAATGGAAACTCAGGCATCGATCAGTCTTATTCCCCACTTCTCTCATTGCATTGAATTGTGTCATGACTAGCGAGGGGATAGTATAAGAGCATAGGGCTGCTCCTAATTCACTAAGGTAGTGTTTGACGAGCAGGAAATATCCTGTAGCGACGGAATAAAAATTCAAATTTTGAAAAAAGTTCCGGTTTATCAAACACGGAATTAATTTTGGAGCCGTTAAACCCATTTCCGGAATAATTTTTTCGGAAACATGTTTCCACCGCGAGGGGTGGAAACATATTTCCTGGATTAATTTTTTGCCCGTTAGGGCTCGCCTCTTCCTCCTACCGCAGCCTCTCGAGTCTTCCTCCTACCGCAGCCTCATCTTCCTTCTGCCGCAGCCTCATCCGCTACTGCATCCTACTGCTGTGTTTCTGCTGCTTCATTCCCCTGCTTCTTCATGCTGCCGCGACCCCACACGAAGGTGAAAATCGTGAAGCTCCTTAACAAGGTGAGCGTTTGAACATTCTTACTGGACTTTTCACCCTCTCTCCTTCTCAAATCTCTGGTGGATTCTATCTTCCTCACTCTGAAGGCCATTTTCCCTAACGTGCTTCTTTTCTTTGTTTAGGCGTTTTCGTGATCCCACCCGATTCCTAGTTGGTGGTCTCTTTCTGTACCCGTCTCATTCTGGAGGATCTCTCTCTCCCTCTTTCCCTCTCGCTCACCGTCTGCCTTGGAGCAAATCCTAAGGTGTCTCTTTCTTTCTCTTTGACTCGTGGTGATTTTCCTTTGTGATCTATCTGATACTCCGTTGTCTGAATCTCTAGTTTCTGTTAACTAAATTTGATTATGCAGTTTCTTCTATCCCTTTCGTCATGCATTCTGTGATTTGGGGATTGGATCTGCATTTCTTTTTTGTTGGTGGATGGCCTTTCGTCATGCATTCTGTGATGTTTGTGATTTATGAGCTTCCTGACGGTGGATCTATGCTTTCTTGTGCAGATTCAGATGCAAGATTTGAAATATTTTCTTGTTTCCCTCTTCCCTTGATGTTTCTGTTTGACGTCGCAATCGTGATATTCTTTATGAACGGTTTGATTGGATTTATGTGGATGGTGTTTGTTTTTGTGACTGTCTTCAAGTTATTTCCAAAGAGAACGATTTGCAACAATCGTGCGAAGCCTACTACATTGTTTTCCCTTTCGTCTCTTTTCATTTTTTTCCTCTATTTTTAATTAGGCACAGCAGTTGATCGTTAAGGGTTTTACATGTCTGATCTCATCGTATAAGAATGTCAATCTGCTTTCTCTTGAAACTTTTGTGAACTTTAGAAGAATGCCAATTTTATTTATATAGTCGTCATATTATGTTCGTCGTTGTGGTCGTTATCATCATTATCATTATTGTTATTTTGCTTGTTATTGCTTATGAGATTTGTAAATCCATTGGCGAGAGCTTCTCCATGTAAAAGTGTGTACCCGATCCTGAAAAGTTTGTACACTTGTTGGTCCTTTACGCATGATGATTGTTTGTTGGGTTTTTCTTTCACATGTTTTTTGTGTCATGTCTCATAATTTACTAATTTAGTGGTGATTTGAGATCAAGGCAACACCAGTGCATGCCACCCAGTAAGTTTGTAACTGTTTTGTGATTCCATATGATAAGTATAGTACTTTGTCAGTATTCTCGATCGATGCAGTTATAGTGATGAGCTATTTAGCTTATAATCACATAGTTATATATGAGTAGATCCAAGTATGCAAAAAAAAAGCCCATTTCTGAGCAATACAACCTTTTAAATAATGGGGTAATGTTTCTTTCTTTTTTGAGACAGTTTTTCTTTCTTTCTTGAGACAATTCCACTACAGGTTATCTGTTCTATGAATTTATAGATGGACTTTCGTTCAAACCTCCATTGAACGAGTATTAAAGTTCATGAATCTATGGGTTGAAAAAGCCTTTGCAAATCACATGAAACATATACTGTTTTTGAACCAACCAAAGTAAAAGAGTTTCTTCTTGTATGTTAGGACAGAACAATGAAAATGCACATATTGTGTTTGGGAGGTTTCCATTGGGCTTTCTGTTGCAAGCTCATACTTTGTGGTTCCAGCTAAACAAAGTTTGCAAATTCCCTTGTGAGTTCTTTGTACTTGGCATTGTAAAACAAGGTACATTGTTTTTGCCGCAATTGCAAGTGTTCTTCATTTTCAATTGCTTGGTACCTGTGATTGTATGTGCCTCTATATCCCAACGAAGACTTAGCTTAATGTATCTTAGCACATTTGTAACTGCTTTATGTATTTTATGTGGTACGTATGCGTAATAGGCCCTAAGAACAGTGACAAGTTATTACTGGCAAGTTATTACTGAATGTAGGCTGCATTAACAACTAATCAAACACATATTTCTTATTTCACCAATTCCACCGACTTCATTTCGTATTTTTTTAAAAACTTTTGCAGATTAAAATTGTAACTCTCATTTCTTTAACTAGTCTACTTTTTTTCTATTATACTAGCTATGGAAGGAACAAGCAATTCAAGAAATGATAGTCTCGTATGGACTGATGTTCAACTAGAATATCTCATAAATCTTCTAGTTCAGCAATCACGTCTACCTGGCATGAAGTCAAAAGGCAATCTAAAGCCAAAGGCTTACAAGGTGATTGAACAAAAGATGATAGAACAGTTTGGGCCAGGTTTCACAGTAGAAAAAATAAAAAACAAGTTGAAGATCACAAAAGCAAATTATAATATATGCAAGCAAATTTTGGCAACAAGTGACTTTGGTTGGGACCCAACCAACAAGTGCGTAGAAGTTGACAATGAAGTTTGAGCCGACTACATTAAGGTAAGATAGGGAACATTGTGTATGAAATTAATCATATCAATTACTATATAGAACATATGTGACTAAAATTCAGACTGTAGAAATTCCCTCAGAGGCGGAGATTCAAAGGAGGGCATAAATGGAAACACTATGACAAGTTACATGAAGTGTATGGTCCGTCAACTGCCACAGCTCGCAATGCTAATAATTGTGATTTTTTTATGATGAATGAAGAATGTGAGTCTAATCAAGCACCAGAGACACCTGCAACCCAAACGTCTGATTTCGAGATAAATATTGAAGAAAATATATCTTTCACACAAATGTTGAACGGTGATTCTCCTATACCATCACCGGCACATGTTCAACAAGATTCACAACCTGCTGCATCTGATAGTAGGGCAACAAAATCATCAAACAAAAGAGCAAGATTAAATACGAATGATGAGGAATATCAAACGATATTCCATGACATAGCCGATAGTTTTCGAACAAGAGTAAGCACATCATCAGGACAAAAATTAGACCAATGCTTGGACATATTGCGTGAAATGCTTGACTCAGGAGAGATTAATACTCAATTGCACTTAAGAGCCCTCATGCTAATGGAGCAGGGAAATAAGCCAGCCATCTTCCTCAAACTTCTGCCTATCGAACATGTTCTTTGGTTGCTGCTTAATCTCAATCATCAATAGTAAGTAGTACATGTTCTCTTACTTCTTCATAATTCTTTGTTTGTGTTCATTCTAACTTATATATAATTGAAAAGATGCTATTTAAATTGCTTTATACTTGATACATACATGTTCGTTTTATGGCTGTTAATTTCTTTCCGCTTTGCATATTAGAATGTATTATTTGTAGATGGTATGATTAGATATGACGAATGTTACTTTTTTGTATGTGCTACCCAGTGCTGCAGTCATGTTGTCAGATGATAATAGAGAACAAGTTATAGTGAAAATGATGTTTCTGTTGGTCGTCATATTTTTTAAATTTCTACATCGTCTTAGGCAAATTGTTCACCCGTACAGAAATGCTGGTAGTCAATTTGTTCATAATATCATTGATGGTCATCCAAGGAATTGTTTGGGTAAAGAATACATCAGCCGACCGAACGATGACATTCCATCCAATATCCGTTTCAATCCTCGTTTCTATCCGTATTTTAAGGTAAGCTAATTCATCATCACATATTATATTGTACAAATGCAGTGCAACTAATATTTTTCACTACACGCAAGATTGTTTAGGAGCTGTAGATGGCACTCACATACCAGTTTGGGTACGTACATCAGAACAAGGGAGGTTTCGTAATAGAAAAGGAACTCTTTCACAAAATGTTTTGGCTGTAGTCGGATTTGACATGCGATTCCATTATGTTTTCGCTGGTTGGGAAGGCAATGCCACAGATTCAAGAGTATTATACAGTGCACTAGACACTGAGATAAACCCTTTCGTCATACCTACATGTTAGGAAATCAATTTACTCTTTCATAAACAAGTAATAGATTGTTGTGTAGGTGTTAGCTTACTATTTATTTAATGTCAAACTCATAATAACTTTACTCTATAGGGAAATACTATCTTGGTGATGGAGGATACCCAAACATACGTGGTTTACTAACACCATATCGAGGTCATCGATACCACCTCTCTGAATTTTCTGCACCAGGGGCACGACGTGTTACATCTAAAGAGGAGCTGTTTAATCATCGTCATTCATCATTAAGAACAACTGTGGAACGAGTTTTTGGTCGGTTAAAAGGACGATTCCCTATGCTAAAAGCACACGTGTCATATCCTTATCGTACACAAGTTGGAATTGTGTTGGCCACGTGTGTTCTACACAATTTCATTATAGACCATAATCCGAATGCGGAACAGTTTGACCCTGATGAAGGTGCATCTGACAATGCAAATGAGAGGACATCGTTCGTCACCGAACTCGAAAGTGCGACACAAAGTATTCATCGAGGACCAAATAATGACCTGCGCAATTCAATAACATCTCAAATGTTCATGGATTTTCAAAATTGTAGGTGCATAGGAACTTATGACACATGGAAACAATTGTGTTGCTGATTATTAGTTATTCATATGTTTATTTTGTTTATGTTATACTTTTCTTAGTTACTATATGTAGAATTTGAGTTGATCATGCTAATCTTGATGTTTATGTTCATAGGTAATCGGAGTTGAAGCCCTGACATAAGTATTATGCCATGTTTGTGTCGTTCAAGGGACATATATGAAGAACTACAATCACCATATGTTGGAAGAAGCTTTTTGTTTAAAACAATAGTCATATGAAAGTTACATTTTGTCTGTGCTATGTATTTAACGTTGATGCCTCTGTCATGACTTATGTGAATTATCTAATTCTGCCATCCATGTTGGGTCTTCCATGGTATTCATTTGTGGTTCTTGAAAGTTTGCAATGTGGGTTTCTGGCTTTCTTCTGAGGATGCCTTTTTGGTTATGGCGGTTGGAGTAGTTCGTTGTTTGGTTGCTTTAAGTAGCAAATTCTGCTTGATGTTGTTGGTCATATAGTTGTCTGTCCTATCTTCGTTTGGCTTTTGGCGCATCTAAGATATTTTTCTGTAAACATTGGTTACCTATGTTTTTTTTTTCCTATTTAGTTCCTCTTCTTGGACGTTCTTTCTTACTTCTCACAGGTTCACACTGCATCTAAGTTTTGATCAGCAAAATAGTTAGATAGGACTTAAAAGTTTTACTCAAAAAATCAAGATTTAAGTCGCATTCAAATTAAGATCCTTGTTAGCATTCTATTGTTCAAGCTGATCTCATTCTTCAGCATTAATTGTACAATTGACGCCATCTTTGGGGAGACAAGCATGGAGCAGATATCAAGAATGCAAGTCAAATATATTTGGATGTTAATTGTCCATTAGTTCAGGTAAATCCTATTACAACTGAACTTGGATTTGTCTGTTTACAACTTGTTACTGCATATTTTTTGTCTGATTTGTAAGAAATCTCCTAGACATTTCATTCCAATTAAACATCTGCTGGTCATTTGACTGTGTGCATTCCCATGTTGTAGGATGTGTGAAAGACATAATAACTACAGAATTACGTGTGAACACCATGTGATATGTTGTGGAAGGTCAGGTATATGGAGATTGACTGCATGTATGGGCTAATCATCAACAAGGATTATCAATATGAATATCTAGTTCAGAATTCACATGTTGTAGCAGATCTAGATGTATGTTTCGTTTTATATTCAGCCAAGGTTGACCAAAGAATACCTGTAGCACCACGAGGACGGAGGATCTCATTTTCTACATCCCGCTTTTCCTTTCTGGCCAGTTATTGTCTTCATTCTTAAACATGGATTCAGTTGGAGAGCACTTTGACACTCAGCTTGTGTTTATGAAGCATGCCCTGGAAGAGGTAACCTCCCATCTACTCTTTCGTTCATGAGCCACCTGGCTTTTCATGTAGCTGCCTTGAGAACTTGCAACTGGGAAATCCATTGTGATGATTGAAGATGGTCCCCTCTTATTTTCTGCATCTTGAATCTTAGCTTATACAATGCCAAGAGCATTAGTTGTTTGTGGTTCTTGCATTTAGTTGTTGGCATTGAGGAAGGATGATTATTGCTTCAATTGTTTGGTTATTTTATCAACTTAAAGTTGTTCAGAACAAGAAAGTATAGGAAAGGAAGAGAAATTGATGAAGTGTTGGTCAGTCAGTCTTGCTGTGCTGGTCTTATTCATAACTATTTTGATGGTTGCTTCTTCTTGGTCTATGTGGTTTTTCATTGTCAGCATTCTATGCAATTTATCACCTTATAATGCTATTTTCTAGTGTACTCAGTAAATGTTTATAAACCCAGCCAAGTCAATTTGGTTGACTCGGTTCTCAACCTGGTAAAAAAAATGTAAAAACCAGAAATTGTCATGCTGAGAGAAAAATTGTGTATTTATCATGTGTTTAAGAAACTATATAAAGATTATGTAAATATGGAAATATGTTTCCTTATTATCAAACACAGAAATATATTTCTGGAAATATATTTCTGTATCATCAAACACAGAAACATATTTCTGGAAATATATTTCTCAGTCATCACACACACACCAAAATGAGAATCGGAAAGATTTTTCTCATTCCTTTATTCCAGGAAATATATTTCCAGAAATATATTTCGAATTCCAGGTTTCCTTGCCATCAAACACTACCTAAATACTACCATTCTTGCTACAGGGTGTTTCGACAAATACAACCCAATCATCCTAAAAGTGACTAGATTTCCATTGAATTGAAACTACCCTATAATGGATCACTAGTATTTTTTTTATCGAATCAACCTTTCTCTGTCAGGTCCTAGAAACAAATGATTCTTGCTCTACCTATCGGCAACTCCTTATGTGCTTCCAATTCTATGTTGCAACATCTTATGGTCAAATGCACCACAATTTTATCATTGACCTGAGTGTTGATAAGAAAACTGATTGCGGCTTTTTCTTTTAGCATAGGTCCATAAGGTTTTTTTGTTGAGTTACACCCCTGATAGCTCCCCTTATGTTCCAACAGAGAAGGTTCAAGAGTTTGTCAAGGAGGACTGCAGCTCACACCACCCCAATCAACCATCATGTTTTCTTTACCCAGGTTTTGAGAGAAAACAACTTCCATCCCTTTTCCTTGACTTTTCTTTCTCTTCCTCCTCACCAAGGTCCACTTATTGTGGAGGTTGAAGTCTACATTCTTGTCAATCAGCTATCCAAGCATATTTTCTCTGAGCAATAGAGGCCCTGCTTAGGCATACCATGGAGGAGCTTTTATTGGAGTGCCTCTTTTTACTTCCAGTCTCCTTTTCCGCATCCTCTTTCTCCTTTCTTTGACTCGAGTGTCCGACATCAAAACAAAACCCAGTGGGGCCTCAATGTCTCAATATCTAAACTGCATGAAGACAATAAAAAGGATTAATGGGAGTCGAAGGGAAAGGGGTACTTGCCCCTTACGCTTTGTTTGGATTGATTGTTCTTTCCTTCCTCCAAACAGGGCGTTAGTTGAGAGGGGTCGAGCCCACCTGCACACTTACAGATTAAATGGATATGATAATTGAGTTTCTAGCAAGATTCTATTCTTGTTTATGGTTCGGTTTATAGAGCACTTCTCTCGTAGATAATGAATCGTTCCTTTCGTTTGAATTCCCCTGCGGCAAATTAACCACTTTTTTTGCCCAAAGCGATTCTTGTGGTTCTTATTGTTGAAGAGGTTAGGAATTTTGGGAGAATAGGCGATGAGCGGGATTGCTCACCCTTATGCGCAGACTCTATTCTGCCTCCTACTTCCAAGGTGCAAGGCCCCCCAGTCTTTGGGGTTGCCCTCCTTGGAGGCCCCATGTACCTCACCTTACTCCAGCCCTTTGTTGCTGGATTCCTATAGGCTATAGATGGGGTGTCCTCCCTACATTCAGGCAAGGACTTAGGAATGCTTAAGTTACCTGGTCCCTGCAGGTAGCAAGCTTCTATTATGATTCCTCTGCTCATCTGAGGGTTTTAGTGCCATCTTCCCAAACTCTAGGAATCCATTTTCCCCTGTTGATAGTTGGTATTCTTCCTGCAAGAATAAAGCTATATGCACCACAGCTCTACAATATCTACAAAATATAATCTTGGCCTCGTAAATAATCTCTTGAAAAGTACTGGTCTATTTGTCCAACAATAACTTCATCGCGTGTATGAGAGAAGTTGATGGGGGCTTCCAACCAATCCAAATGAACCCCACTTTTTCCCATGCTTTCAAGCACTGGTCTTCTCTTATGTGTCGGCTATGTAGGGCTTTGGCAATGCCCTGATAGATAGCTCGTTCGACAGGTGGACGGGGAGGTTGGGGATCTTTCACCCACAGCCCTGTTCTTCGATCCTCATGTCCTCAACTCGGGGACAACTGCTCACCATGAGCATTGTAGTTCCCATCCTCAAGACTACCACGAGTTCTTCTGAATCAACTCGTATGAGGAATCACCTGTTTCCTATGACCAAAAATCAGGTGTTCCTCACTTATTTCCGCTGTTGCCTGAGTGCATCAAAGATGAACCAATAGTTTGTTTCGGCGAGCTCTTCCTCCATACAAGCCTGCCACTGTCGCATGTTGAAAGGGCTCCTTCAACTTGTGCAGAGCCTCTGGGTGAAAACCCATTACTGGAACATCATCATCCAAAGAAACTTCTATTTTGGGACATTGAGAAAGGTCTGGCCTCTCATCCCCATCGACAGTGAAGGCCCATGAGTAACCCTTTTTGAACCAACCCCCAAATTTAGCACGGAAGCCCCTCCATCTCGATGGGCTTCTGGCAGAACTTCATCCAATTACTTCTGCTCTCCCTTTGATTCGCACCGTCTCCTTACTACGGTTCACACCGATATCCCTCATCCCAACAATGCCGCCGGCAAGCCAGCACTGCTGGAGATGCTCTGCTCACTGTGAAACCCTAACCCTCAGCGAGAGAGAGAGAGAGAGAGAGAGAGAGAGAGAACTAAGTAGCATCAGTGTCGGGTGGATTTTAACCTGGATAGCATAGTGCAGATATGAGAGGGACCAAATAAATTTTCATCAACTAAATGATATCACCGGCACCAAATGTTAACAGTAACTCAAACATTATTTTATTTCAGACAAATAGATATACAAGAAAGTTGCATGCACAAGTAACTAACACTGTTGGCATTTCAGAACTTGCCGGTTCAATCTCGATTTTGAACTAGCCAATCCTCAACCTTTCAAGAAAACCATGATTTTCTTTACATTCAACCATTTGCAACAGATCTGCATGTACATATATTGCGGTCCTAGGCACGTGGAGAAACCTCAATTTTCTTGAACAACGAGTAGGCATCACTGTAGATAGCTATCAAGTTGGAGAAGGCAGCAAGCACAATCATAAACACAGCCAAGAGCTTGTCCCTCTTCGTTGCAATGCCATGAGGGTCCCTGTATGTCAATGAGGGGGAGGAAGAATCAGAAAGTATCAGAACGGGAAACCGTTCTGTAAATTAGGTGATCCAACGCTAATGAAACGGTAGAACAAGATAGCCTACAGAAGGGGGTTCCTTGGTCAGGAAAGCCACTCTCTCCCTCTCCCTCTAGGCAACATACGTGTATGTGTTGGGCTGCTGGTTTACAACAAACCTCCAGGTCCTAAGCAAAGTTGGGTCTGAATCTTGTGAGAAACTACAAGTGATACTATTATTCAATTTCCAGCAGTTTAGAACCTAGTGGAACCAATGGGCACATGAGAAGCCATCTGTCTCAGACTCTCAGTAGTTTCCCTTCAGCACCAAATATGACCAGCCTCTATTTGAAACTTTTGAACACTGAGAACTAATAAGTAACTAGCAGGAAGTACCTTAGCACAATGGATGCAGGGAAGATAAAACCAATACCGACAGCAGCAGTAGCTCCGGTAAATTGGAATGCATCCCAGATGCTTGGGATAAAATTTGCTCCAAGGAAGATTATTCCAATAAGTGCCACAGTGATCAATGCAAACCTACGGTTATCCAATACCAGGGGTCTTGAAGATGGAAATAGAAGTCCGTCCAGGTTCAGCCGAAGGGCAAAGAAAATGATAGGGAAGACGAGCATCAGATGAACAGCATAGCTAACACGCACAGCATCATTTAAAACTGAACTGTAGGGGATCCCGAGGTTGGCATCAAAGTTGGCCAAGACATCATCAAGAGTAGCCTCTCCAAATAGAAGGAAGCCAAAGAAACTGGTGGTAATATATACTGTTGAGCAAAGGCCCAGTGAGCTGCGGACTATGGATTGCATTTGAGAGGAGTCTTCAAGCTCATTTTCTATGGTATGGACTGCAAATTGATAATGAAGACTTTGATCATGTCTTAGGAGTAATAAGAACAGAAAAAGAAAAATAGCAAAAAATAACACTCGAAGTTCTGTATTTTTGAGGCAAGCACATTACAAAGCCAAATCAAGTATACAAGTTATCAAAACAATGTTACATTTGAAAAGCAAACAAAGTGACATGAAATAATCCAGACTTAGCCACAAGGCTTCACAGATGATTTTAACTCACCATTGTAGTGGCAGATAAAGGCAGTGACCAGAACAGGAACAACTGTGAAGAGATTCCAGATAGAAGCCATATCGGTAACATGAGGCATCCACCTAGGCATTGGAATGCTCCCATTTATCAATTTGACAATCGTGATTCCAGCTGTTATAACAACAAATACAACTGCAAGCGCGACTGATAATGCAGAGGTGAAACTCAAAGAATCTGAAAGAAGATGACGAAATCAGATCACAACTAAGTGCTCAACAAAAATATTAAATATACCATGTGATCTCTCTGATATCAACTAAAGAGCTCGGTGATAGGATTAGCAAGCAGAAGAACAAACTCCAAAAACAAGTTTGCCAGCTTTTCCGATGAATTTCTGTCTGAGAACATGGATAAAGTTGGAGAAAATTGCTGGCCTTTTGTAAAGATTCAGAAGATTTCTGATTTTGTAGAGAAAATTTTTAAACCACCTTACCAATCTTGGGAAGAAATATCATCAGGTAAAATTTTCACATGAATTATCTTCTGTGATAAGTTTTTCCCTTTAGTAAAGGCCCTACCACTGGCACACACTTTTGTCAGTTGGAAAGAAAGAACTATTCATTCAGCACATTTGGAAATAGAAATAGGGGAGCCCATAACCCTACACAAGTTCGGTAATCAATTTAGCCATTCCAAGGTGCACTTTCGGACTGGCTGAGAGATTCTAACGAGTGATGCCACCCATCAACAGAGGAGTGGAAATAGCTCAATGAAGGAAAACAGTATTTTAAGCAATGTGAACATACCTACACGTTTGAAGGATCCAAGCGGCGCAAATATAGCTAAGGTTGTAACAGTCAAGACAAATGCACGCCCATTCCACCAATGTTCACCAAACCATCCTTCCAACACGCCAGAATGATGTACTCCAGTTGAAGATGTTCCAGAAAGCACATCTCCTGAGAGGAAACAAGTACAAAAAGCATATAAAAAAAACTTTCCATCTGGAACGGCTAACTGAAGAACGGAGAATATGTCTCAGGCTCTCAGCCATCTTATCCAACTTGATGTAACAACACATGTAGATTGCTATAAGGATATGTTAAAAAGAAATATGTTTGATACAGAGAAAATTCTTAAATGAAATTATCAATCGGGAAACCATCAATTGTAAGTGCTCTGCAGTTGCAGCATGACTGCCGCTTAGTAAGCATGCAAGCAGAAGATTTTTCTCTACATGACTTAACAGTCACCCGACTAAAACAGTAAAAGCATGTTTGTGCAAAATTAGGAGTACTACTAACGAGTAAAGAGCAGTTCAATGTAAGGAACACGTGGGGTGAAGAAAAGAAGTTGGACAGGCTATGAGAGTTTACTTCCATAACTAGCAGCTTAGAAGTATTCAGGAAGGCGGACTATGGAACTTAAAGAACCGATAAATAATATTTAAGGTGCACGATTACATGGCTTTACAAATTACTATATACTTTACCAGCATATAATTCTCCCCAGCCACCAAATGGCCATTAACTAAAAGCATACAACAATAGTGGTCTTGTACAAGATAGATGAGACCACTCATATGGACAGTCAAGAAAAGAGAAAAATGGTGAGTTTAATTTGCCGTTCAATGAAAAAACATCAACAAAAAGAAAGCTTCCTCAAACAAGTGACAGAAGAAAACACGCGCACCAAAAATTCTCATACATGTACCGGAAAAAAAAAAGTCAAAAGCGAAGCTGGAGGATTCTCATATATGATTACCTATTATGATCATGTATACGATCAATACACCCACATTGTTAATAACGACACAAATCTGCAACAGAATCCTTCCAAATTTCCCAAAAGCTTCCCCCATAACACCTCCATATGAGACTGTTTTCCCAGCCTTGCTAAATCTCAACAGCATTTCAATTGAAGCATCCGTCAGAAATGCCATGAAGATGATCATCAGGATTCCTGGACCAAGTCCGAGAACCTTCATTGTGGCAGGTAAAGCCATGATTCCAGCTCCAACAACCGTGGTCGAGAGATTAAATACAGCACCAGCATAAGAAGCTCCATTGAACCCATCCAGTTCCCCTTCAAATTCATCCTGTTTCAGCGGAAGCAGAGGAGCTTTCTCGTCAGCTACTTGCTTACTTTTGCCTGCTTTCTTCTCTTTAGCAGGGACCAGGCTTCCGATCGTCATCTCTTCCCCTAAAGATGGAACAATTACAGAGAAAAATGAATAACCCAGACGTTCTTCCCCTTTTTCATTATCCCATTTACAGGAGGTTTCTATGCTCATGTCTTTTACTTCAACACAATTAACTAAAATAAGGAAAAAATTAGATAACCATGCAAAAGATAAGAAACAAGTGACAGGTAGGCAAAACCCAAATGAATTTGGGTAGAGACTAAAGGACGTCAAAAACTACCAAATTCAAAAAAGATCCTGCCGACAAAGAAACGAAAAATGTGGTCACCTAAGGAACAATTTCTAACCAAGACGGAGCCGGAGAAATTCACAATATCTGATCAAGCTCATAAATTTTGAAGCAAGAAGCAACAGGGACACAAAATTCATGGTATTTGATTGAGTTTCTTTCCAAACCAGACTTAGAAACTCGCGAGCAAGAAACAACGAGGGACAAAATTCACAGAATTAGTGTTAAATTTCTTCAAAGAGCTAAAACACTAAATTTGGTAGAAGCAACTTCAAAATTCACCGAAAAAATCCTCCCAGAAAAAGATCAAAAACACAAATGACTTCCCCAAAAGAATTGAAACAAGTTTATGGATGCGACAATGAAAAAATTCCAGACGGGGGAGAAAAAAAATCGAAGCAGAGACATAAATCGCACCTAAAGAAGCACCAAAAGAAACCAATCAGCAGCTCTTCAGGAAATCCGGACAACCCTCACGTCGTCTCAATACTTTCGCCTCCTTTCAGAGCAGCAACCGCAAATCCAAACAAGATCAAGCCAAACCCCTCTAAAAGCAGCAAAATGGAATATAAATTTACGAACACCCAACACACTAATCTCAACTCCGCCACCTATAACAGAAGCCTCAATTCAGTAAACCCTGAAAGAGATCGTTCAGTACCGAAAGCCGTCCAGCAAATATTTTACTGGAGATCCAGAGAAACCACGGGACTAAACTGAAAATTCTTCGAATTCCCGACTGTAGATAAAGGTCAGCGAAGAACTAAATCTTGAATTAATAAGCAAGACACGAAACGTCTAAGAAATCTGGACCTGAACAACAAAGAAAGAGAGAGAGAGAGAGAGATGATTTCTCCCGCGTAGCTCAACCTACCGTGACCTTCCTTCTCTCTATAAAGCAAGCTCGGGCGACAGAAAGAGACAAAGAGGGAGTAAAAATGAAAAACGTGCTTTAAGTAATCATTTTTATATTTTTACTCCACCACGAAGTTGGGCAACATGAGTTATTACGGGGGGAGATCCTTCCCCACTTTTATCTCCATATTCCTAGACCCACCATCACATTTTCAGAAAACGCTGAGAACTTCAAAGGTTTTGCTTTATTTATGCCTACAAATTTCATCAATTATCACTTTTTAACTTATGAATGCCCTTTGAAGTTTAAAAGTTTCGAAAAGTAAGAGTAATCCTTCACCAGAAATTTCTGGTTCTACCACTCGTTTGAACCATATTGTTTGACAGAAATTGGAGGCAACGGTTCAATTAGTCTTTCACCAGAAGAGTCCGTCTATCTCTCAGCTGATTTCCTATTAAGTTTCTATCAAGATAATGTGATGCCTAGCAATCAGCTAGTTAAGCGAACATTGATGTTTTGAACATAAGTTCATTATTTTTTCGTCACAAGCAGCAAAGGTTGAACACCTAGTTTTCGGCATTTATTTCCTATCAACTATACGGTGTAGTTCATTGAATTGTACCACTAAGTTTCAACAATTGCTTTTAGAAAAAAAAAAAAAAAGGCTAGAAGACTTGTTGTAACTACCCATTTTATCATGCATATTTCATGAAGAAAACTCAGCATTTTCAAAATAATCAACTTTTCATTTATATTAAAATTTTATTCACTTCTTATAAATCTTTGTCATAGAATCAAGGGATTAGTGAAAGTTCCCAGTATTAGCCACCAATGTAGAGACTTCAACTGCTTGATACCTCAATTTATAGTTTTATCAATGACGAACCATTAAATCGTCTAAACTCCTCGTACTTTAGGACATAAGAAATGAAATACACATATTCATAAAGGAAGAAAATTTCAACATTTTATGTGCTTCATCCATTCAAGCTCAGGTGCTTGGTGAGAGGTCCAGCAAGAATATGGGACCTCGGATGTCATTTCAGAAATTACGAAGCCCATTTTTAGTTTAGTCAGATTATTGTGCCTTTAATCGAAATTATCCGACGAATCAGACGCATTCTCACTCCGTTTGGCAGCGTCTTCTGGTGAAAAGAAAACTATCTTATATGACTACTAAAACCATCTTAAAAACAAGCCCGTCGCAGGCATCCATTAAAAAGGAAAGAAATTGTGGCGTTATTATTGTAATAAATAATAAAATAGTAAAAAAAGAGAAGCATGAGGTGGACATGTACGTGTCCAATCAGGCGAGCAATAATGATGCTGCCAGTCGTGCATTTTTCGCGGGTCGGGTCAAGGAACCGGGGTTCCAAAATGCGGGGACAACGACCGCGGGTCCCACTCTTGCCCGATTGGTCCCCCCGCCTGTCTCTTCCTTCATTATTTTCATTTAAAATCATTCATTAATTCCTACACTGCCAAATTCACAGATCAGAGTCCGGATCCCATTTCTGGATCGAATAGCCCGACCCGATATTCGCAGAGCCAAAAGAACCTGAACATTTCGACTATGAAAGTAATCAATATTTGATCCTCTTAAAGAACGGGAGGCAGGTAGAACTGAATTCGTTTTCTGTTGTAATGTCAAACCCTGATCCAGAATTTTAGACACTGTTGTCCAGGCGATTCGGTTCTATTTCACGTAAGATTCAGCTAAGAATTGAGATTCCAGTTGCTAAAGCCTCAGATTCGAATTTAGTGAGCATATTTCAGATCAGATTCATATCCAAATTGATTATGCAAAGGGAAACGAGGGAAAAAACCAAACCCAGCATTAGGGGTGAACGCGAGCCGAGTTGAGCCCGAGTTCAGTCAGCTCGAGCACGGCTCGACTAATGAAAACTGGAGCTCGATAATAGCTTGACAGAAGCAGCTCGAGCTCGACTCGGCAGTTACGTGTTGAGCTCGAGCTCGACTTGATTAAGGCTTGACAAAGTCGTTTGAATATATGGACTATTACTTTGCTATAAATTAAACTCGACTCGATTAACGCTCGACAAACTTAAAAGAACTTTTGTAAAAACTTACATAATTAATTAACGTCAATACACTGGTTTTTTAATTAAAAAACGAATGAATATTAGCATCTATTTCCATGTCAAAAGCTTTTCGAGTCTTCCCTATCGAGATAACGCTTGAAGGTCCCTCCATTCCCCTTCTCTTTAAGGTTTTGGTTGCGTTGGAGACTCGATGGGCAACACACCGCCTTCAACAAAATCGACGGCATCCTATGAGAGTCAAAACAGAAACTTGATGTCTACGTAAACCTTCCTCCGATCAGCTATACTATGCCATGCCATGCCATGTCAAGAACTTTTTCATACCAATTATTTCTCAATCGGTCGCAGATTTTGTTTGTTCCAATGGTTCTCTTTATTTCTCTATTCACAGTGGTTGCTGGGATCTAATAAGTTAAAATTTTCATGCATAGAGAATAATAAATTGTCATCAATATTTTTGTATCATCTTTGTCAAGTAGCCTTTGTCCAATCTGCAGAAAGATGCCTCACAAGGACTCCACAAAATTATAATGCTTAGTGAGAAGGAGGAAAGAAAAAGTTTGAAAAGGAAATAGAAACAGTGAAGGTAGAGAGAGAGAGAGAGAGAGAGAGAGAGAGAGAGAGAGAGAGGAGAAGACATGTGGGGCACCACCAAAAGCATTTTCCACCGCAAATACGATACTATATGACAACGAAGATGGGAACTATTAATACTTGTAGTTATTTATAATTATGTGGTGGATGATTGATAAGCAGTCTAAAGCTGCATCGGCACGCTGACGCTGGCTGCTTGTGCAATCGAATCGGATCATTTCTCAAACCCAGTTTAACTATGCAAGGTTTTTAAACGCAGTGACGCGGAATAAATTGATCGCGACTCGTCGGGTCAACTCAATCACTCAACCTTTTGATAATTTTAGTTTCTGCATAAAATATATTTTCATATGTACAAAATAGTACTTTTGATTCATTATAACACTGACATATAAATTCTTTTAGCAATATATATATATATATATATATATATATATATATATATATATAATACCATATTTGACTCTGTCAAAACTCAGACGACTCTGGCCAAATCATGTCATGACAATGTCTGGTTTTTCCATTTTTTTGACCAGGTTGAGGACCGAGTCACCAAGTCAACTCGGTTGACTCGGCTGAGTTTTTGAAACATTGCAGCTATGCACTTAATTGAGATATGTAAAGGACTGTATCTTCTGCTATCTAGATGCCTTTGTTCCTTGTGAGTCCTTTGAGGCAGCTCAAGAGTTGTTTCTGTATATAATACCACTGTCGCACTTTTTATACAATCGTAGCCTGTCTTGTCTAGTATACTTAGCAAGTCAGTGGTCTTCCTTTTTTTCCTTTGATGGGAAACTTGGATATAAATTCTTTGTAGCAGAAGTAAGAAGTGCTAGTTTTGCCTTATGGATTGCAGGTAGTAAAGCTACGAAATTTGAAATGAATCATCGCCACCCTCATGATAGTTATGTATATCCTGTTCTACTGCACCAATATTTTTTTCCTTTTCTCTCTCTCTCTCTCTCTATATATATATATATATATATATATATATATATATATATATATATATATATATATATATATATATATATATATATATAGAGAGAGAGAGAGAGAGAGAGAGAGATATCAATTTAGCAGTACCTGAAGCAAATGCATAGGTTAATTTACAAGTAAATATATTGTGGTTTACAAGAGTTGGTATTTTAACAGTCTCTAATCTCATATCAGAGGTGATCCAAGACCCGGGATGCTGTAAAATCTATTGTTTAATTAAACAAACACTGGATTTCTCTGTAGATCAGGATTTCAGATCTATGGTTGAAGGCGTCTGTGTTTGGACAAAATTAAGTACCAAGAAGCTGAGATTGATGTGGATCTCGGATCACCTGCGCAGATTCTACATTCAAGGTGATTAAATATCACAACTTAAATTCCATCTGTAGTAAGAAGTTGCATGTAGAGTGCATCATCCCAGACATGGACAAGATTGAGAAATATGTAATTCTTGGCACAAACTACTTATATATCTGAAAGGGAGAATCTTTCTTCCGATGCCTATATTTTGCCTGTAACTTCAAAAAAAGGACCATGATTTGTAAAACTTTTTTGTAAGAGGTAGACTTTTCATACTAATTAACTGTCAAATAAGGGCTTGAAATATACTTTCCTAAACTTGAAAAACAAAAAAATTGTTAAATGTTTATCAAGTGAATAAAATTTTACTTCAGTTCAGGCACTTATTTGATAGTTTCCAGAAAAATGTTATCTTAATTAAAAAAAACTCACAAAAATAGTGCTTTTTTAAAATTACAAGTAAAAAGTAAGTTAAACCCCAAAATGGAAAATCTCCAACTAACAAAAGGGGTTATAATGCATTTCTTGGGGAGTTGACCACTAAAACCTCAAGGGAGACTGCATGTATGAAAGGAGCTGAAGGATGTCACCAATAAAGTCTCTTGCCACCAAGTGATATATTGCTGGTATTCTTTCCTTCAAAAGAGCAACAAAGGCCACAATCTTTAGGCCCACAAGGCTCTGTCCTGGTTAGGTGCCTTGATTCAAAATCTATAAGTTAAAAAGGTGCTAAAGTTGGATACTTTGAGTGCGGGGCACCAGTCCAAAGTAACAGGAACGCTTTCCTAATAAAAAGCAGGGGAAGGACACATGAGGGGCCGTTTGCATGACACCCCAAAACTCTTTTTCGGATGCAAAAAAATATTTTTCTTTTAAAACACTGTTTCAGAAGCATTTGGATGGCACAAAAAATGAGTTTTATCGAAACTCGTTGTTGACAAAATCTAATTTTTGAAAGCGAGTGCACAACTTGACATGCTTCAGGTTATACACAAAAAGCATTTTTCAAAAAGGAGTTAATAACTTGACATCCTTCAGGTTATTCACCCAAAAAACTGTGTTTTCCTTCTATTGTCCAAACGCCTGAACCAGTTTTTCAAATTTGATTATAAAACAATTAAAAAAAACTAGTTTTAGTATGTCATCCAAGCATTAACTAAAAGTTTTATGTCACGATAGCATGGCAGAGCCAGAATTTTTTGGTCAAGGGGCAGGTGCGATAGGGCGGCAATAAAAGCTTGGGGCAGTGGCGGAGCCAAAGATGGCTAGCAGGGCCGCTGGCTCTCCACTTAAAAATTTACAAAAATATATATATATGTCAATTTTACAAAATTTTGTTTATCCTATATAACAATTTTGAAAAATGATATTTGAGGCCTTATTAAAATTTTGAAATTATAATTCAGTCTCCCTCATAAAAATTTGCTGGCTCCACCCCTGGTTTGAGGTATCGAGAATCCGAAGATGTAATGGAAGAACTGAGAAAGGAAAACGATTGGATAATGAGGCACTGTAGACCCAGTGGCAGCACCCTTGAGCTGAAAACCTGTGGGCGGCTTCACTGCTGCTGCTGTTCACAAGCTGAGTTAGACCCAAGTAGATGTCATCTTGAAATTGGTTTGAGTCCTTTTAGACTTGGCTCGAGCTCGAGCTCAAGCTCAACTCAGCTAATAGGGTTACTGCAGAGCAACTGCTGATATGACAAGGGCCAGCATATAAGACATGAAAGAGACACATGCATCAGAGAAGGGTCCAAACAGCCACAACCTTGTTTTCTAGCTAGCTGCACTTTGTTTGCAGAAAAGGACTCATGGTGACTGCACCCACCCTACACACCTGATCATGCAGCTACCCTTTCTCAAATTAAGATTCCTTCCAATTTCCCTCCACATGATCTCAGCAAAGGAGGGTGCCTCTCTCTGACCCCTCATATGGCTCCAACTTTCCTTTTTCTATAAATATATTGGGGACATTATTTGACAGAGAAAGGAGCTTGCTAGCTAGCTATTAATTCCCAAACATGAAATACGTGGGCTTCAAACCAATGGGCTGTGTTTCTTCTTTTATACGTTCTTTCAAGTTTCAGTGGATTTTCAAGCACCATCTGTCAAGTGCTTGCTATTTTTTAACATATTTTTAAAATTTTATATTTATATATATATATATATATATATATATATATATATTTATTTTTATTTATTTTTATATTTTTAGTCTATTCAGAACCGACTTACCTAAACCAATAAATCGGTCAATTCATCGGATCGGCCGCCTGGCCAATTGGGTATATATACCATTCTTTGACATCGTTTTTGACACGTTAGTTTAGAACTTCCTCATGAATAATAAGCTCATTAATATTCAAATTAATGATCTGGAACCTATGTCACAAGGACGTGCCGTTTTTGTCTGTGTATCTCTTGATGCATATCGACCTGTAATTAAGATTATTATTTTGATACAGCTATAGCGAATATTTTAAGATTTTTAATCACATTTATGTCATCAGAAATTAAACATTGATAACAAGTAAAAAATTTACCTACTTTCCCACATGTCCAACTTTCATAAAACTTTGACATGAACCGGAGATGTCTATATTTCAGATCCAGGATTAAGCATGGCGTAACTTGTGTACAAATTCATAAAATTATTGGGGAGGATCTGTTAGAATCCCAACTTTCATGTGCTCTTCGTCGAGCCCTCTAATGCGAATAAACATACACCAAGTATCCTTGCCCACGGACAGGAAGTGACGCGGAGTCTAGAGAAGAAGAAGAAGAAGACACAAGGATTTTTAAGTGGTTTAGAAACAGAGTTATCATGTGTCCACAGCTATACATGGTTTTTTCAGTGTCTCAAAAAGATCGAGAGTTCAATACAAATAACTGCCCTCCTTTTAAATGGAAGATTAGGGCAAAACCGAGAAAATGTAAAATTACATAAACGCTAGGTGATTGTTTGGTTTCTTTAATATGAATATGGGAGGAGTCAGTAATTTGTTGTGACAGGAACTGAACTATAGTTTCAAAATTTTAACCGGAACCAAAATATAAGTTATCAATTTTTTTATATATATTAAACTAATATTTTTTATAATTATATATAATTAAAGTTTTTAAAATGTAAGAGGAGGCCAAAGCCGCTGCGAGCCCCACCTTCCCTCCGCCCTTGAATATGAATACACGGGCTTAGCCATTGGATATGAATATGGCTGTTCAGTGCCCTTTCACACTCGCTACCGGAACCGGCTGTCTTTATGCAATTTTGTTACCTTTGTTTTCCAAGCTTATATATGAAGTATTGATTTTGATTGATTATAGAACTTGATCTACCTATTTGCTTTGGATGATAAAGTCAGATGCAGGAATATACCCTTTTGAACATTTTTCAGCTCTCTTCTTGAAACTTATGGAAGAAATTTGTACATCGTGGTGACACTGCCCTAATTTCCAAACCGCATTTTATTCGACCTGTTTTCTTTGTGGCTACAATAAAAGAAACGCTACTGTTTTAATAATGAAGAAACCATTCCCAAATTAAATGAAAAACCTGGCGTACTTGTTTAAACCTTTGCTCCGATATCCTAGAGAGTCAGGCAATTCATGATGGAGGATCCCAGATCATTCGGTCACACTCACCATTTTTATTTTCTTTTAGAAAAATTAAAGTTGATGAAGAATTAAGATTCTCTAGACGAATAATCAAACATTTGAGGAGGTGTTCACCTTTCATTTTACTCAGTTTTGTGAAAACTTGGTTTCATGAAATTTAGTTTTTCAATGAATTTTAAAAATTTATTTTGTATGTTTGGGTGACACATAATAAAACTTAGTTTTTTATGAACAGCTTGAGGAGTTCAGTTCTTTCACTCCTTTTTAAAAAAATGTTTTCTTAAATTGGGTTTTCTCCAATTCTAGTTTTCATGACAATCCAACGGTCTAAAAACCTGGTTTTGGAGTGTCATCTGAATGCCCCCTCTAAGAGTAACCCCAACATAAGATTATCATTGTAATCAATTACAATATTCCATGATTAAACATGATTAGGGATGTCAATAAATCTGATTTGAATCAGATATCCGACCATACCATTCTGAAAAAAATCGAATATGAAAAAAAAAAACTTAATATTCAATTAAGAAATTGGATTGAACTCGGATTTAAGAAATGACATTAGTTCAAATTCGGATTCAGATATACATAAGTATCTGATCAAATTCTGATTCCAATTCAGGTCAGATTTAGTTTTAGTAAATATCCTATACGTAATGCTCTTACATTTCAAAAGTCAGCTACAATCGAATTCAGATTTGGATTCATGTGTAAATGTAAGAATCAGATTCAGGTTGTAAAATCAGATTTTGGATTTGGATTCAAATATGACTTTTCTATGTTCACATTTCAATATAAATTTGAATCTAAATATGCGAATATCCGAAAAAGTGGATTCGGTTAAGGGTATGTCTAATTTAAATTCGATCTGTTAACAATTCTAAACATCTCCATGTCATGGTGCATTTGGTTGTGAAATTACATATAATATATATATATATATATATATATATATATATATATATATATATATATATATATATATATATATATATATATATATATATATATATATAAGGAAACTTTTGCTATGGGCCGATCCAGCGAATTCTGCTTGTACTGTGTGCTTTGACTGGGCCAAACAAGAAAATGTCACCCCCACATAAATAAACGACCTGCACATGCAACAACCACAATTTTATATGCCAAATAAAAAGAGAAGCTTCACAAACAAACTGTATGGAAAATGAACAAACCTGAGGTTGGTACGTACTGCCCATGGATGACGTGTGGGTGGTAGCTAGGAAGGCAATTGCAAGGTCAGGTTTGGATTGGATAGAGTTATTAAGTTTCACTTGATCAGATATAAACTAACTGAATTTTGCATTTGAACGGCAATAATTAAGTTTTTTTTTTCTAGCTTATAATGAAATCCTAGTTTCATGTGTACATGGATTTGGACTTGGATCCAAAATACAACACTGCTCTTGATGTTTGTGTTTGTCTCTAGCTAGGAATTAAGAAGTCGATCTGGTTCAAGTTCTTAATTCGTATCAATTTTGATTTGCGATTATCGTCGCTAGAGCTGGTCACTTAGCCGATCAAGCTGTGTTGTCTGTGTGTTTAAGCTTAACTTAAACCAATTGGGTCAAATGAGTCAAGCTCAAGCCAGCCTGTTTTCATGTGAAAAACTGTGTCTACAACTAATTGTGACGAAATCAAAACTTTTCTAAGTCAAACCAACTTGTTAGGAACAGTATCATTACTTAACAGTAAAATAAATAATTTGACAAGTTGTGTATATCAACTCTAAGATATAATAATGCATTAATTGACTTATTATGATATTACTTGACCTAACCAATTACTTATATTATTGAGGGAAGCCAAGCTGAGCAGCTATTGCTTGTATGCGACTTGTGGATTGGTCGAGGTCAAGCTTTTCTATGGAACTTCGGATTAAACTCTTTACAAATTTGAATCGAACCTACATGATCAGAAGCTGCCTTGATTTGTAGTTTCCAGATCCAACTGCCATTTCATCAACTTGGAGTAACCGACAATGACAAAGAGGAAACTAGAGATAGACAAGGAACAAGTTTTTAAGGTCCTTCTGAGTATCTCCAACAAAAAAAACCTAAGATGTAAAGTCCCCAGATAGTCAGGCTTCAGAGATTTTTGAGACAAGTATAAATTAAACAACAAAATCAGAGGTAATTGCTTTGTACTAACATTGTTTTGTACCCTGTGTTTGAGGGGAGAATAGATTATTTAATTTTGTTCGGGTGACCGCAGTAGTGGTTGCTTGCAAAATGTTATTGGAGTCGCATATGGTTTATGAAAATGAGAAAGTGACACATGAAATTAGGTTTGCCAATTAGCTATCCCTCGCATGGCATCCCGAGCTACCGAAAGCAGCCTTTTATCAGATGGGGGGTCAGGATGTCAATATGTATCTGATCTGAATTGGATATCTGACCGAACTTATATGAGAAAATCGGATATGAAAAAAATAATTAATATTCAATTAAGGAATCAGATCGGGTTCAGATTTAAGAACAGACAACCGATCAGACTCGAATTCGGATATACATAGCTATCCAATTGAATTTCGATACGGATTTAGATCAGATTTATTTTTAGACAAATATCCTATATGTAATGCTCTTACGTTTTGAAATTGGCAAAATTCGGTTCAAAGTTTGGATTCAGATTCACATATAAATATGAAATCCAGATTTAGATCAGATTCAAATTATGAAATCAAATTTTGGATTTGGATTCGGATATGACTTTTCTTTATTTGTTTTTGAATCCGAATATGTGAACAATCCGAAAAGCAGATATTGTTAAAGGTATATCTGATTTGAATATGATTTTTGACATCCCTAGTGGTGGGTCTCCCCACTAACCCAAACTAGCTATCTCCGGGAGCTCCTATACTTTTTTTCGATGCATAAAGTCCATATCATGACTCAACCCAAGTGGTATTGGCATTATTATTATTATTATTATTGTTGTTGTTGTTGTTGTTGTTGTTGGTAGTAGTAGTAGTAGTAATAGTAGGAATATTTGCACCACAGGTATAAACTCCTCCCTTCAGTCAAAAAGAACTTCACCTACCCGCTTGGAAGTTGGACGGACAATTAAATGATCAGCTGTAGTTCATGGACTAGCTAGGACTCTCACTGTTCCCTAAAACACCGATCATCTGATATTAGATAGAACATTCGTACTAAAAGCAAGAGCGAAACCACAAAACAAGGGGTTTGAAATTCACTAAATTCAACATTGTACTCAAGTAAGGCTTTTAGTAAGTAAGAAGAACATTATGTTCATGCAAATACACGTCCATAACTAAGCGCATGCTCTAAAAACGAAATCTTATTTCAAAAAGCTGGATGTGATTATATCCAGCGTTTGATTCTTGATTCAAAAATAGCATCCTGTTTACATGATCCTTTTTGAATGAGGACATAAGAACATCTTTTCCAAGAATGCAATTGTTTCATATTAAATGCCTTTAAACGGTTGGAACACTTGCACGCATAAATGGCACCTGCCGTGATGTGGGTGGCATGTCTTATTTTGCCAATGCAAACATTGGATGCCTCCAAATGCAGACATTTCAGGAAGAATAGTGAAACATACATTAAGGGGGTGTTTGACAAACATGACAGCATATTACTGTATGTATATGCTCTTCAAAGAGCGGGACAACTTTACGAAAGAGTTTCGCGAGTGTTTTATGAACCTACCATAATTTCTAGATAGATGAAACAGTAAATATTGTTTCTATTGCCAAAGACACATTGGTAATGTGAACAATAATATATTGTTGCATGAATTTACCCCAAAAATTAAAACTGATTTATGGAATGCAATAACATAGTATTCCATATATATTCTACCCAATCTGTATGACATTAGGGAGCACATGTTTGCAGGTACAACTTATCCTGGATAGCTTGTCTCCTTTTCAGAAGTAGAAAAGCAGTCCTACTTGTAGAAGTGGAGACCGTTCTTCCTTCTCTTCGAATAAGGAATAAGAGAAACAAGAGATATAAGTTTTCAAGGTAAATTGTTAGCTCATGTTTGGTTGAGCACTGGAACTGGACAATTCCATGAAAAACTGATCTTGGATCTTTTTAGATAGTTCGCAAAAAGAAATCGAGATCCAATTTCTAATAAAGTAGGTAACACCAGATTGCGTACAAATGAAGGATCTTACTTCTAGTACGATCCAACTCTTTTTGGGGTCCAATCCCAAGTTCCATAAAACCTAATAAATTAAGTCAAAATTCAGTAAAAACGGGAACCGACTCATATCCGAACTATCAATTCCTTGCAAATTTGGACCAGGTCCACAGCTAGGTTCTTCTACTGCCACTGGTCAATCAATCTTGGTAGACATGGCATTACGAGTCCAACCTAGCGAAAGTTTTACAAAAATATGGTCGTGAAAATTTTATAAAATGAATATTATTCAGGCTTAAATTAAAACTGGACCTTGTTAATCAGATTTATGTTCTCTACTACTGAAACTGAATTATTATATATATATATGTAGAGAGAGAGAGAGAGAGAGAGAGAGAGAGAGAGAGAGTACCCACTTACTTGTTAGCACGTTCTGCAGGACATGAAGGCCCAATCCAGAGAGTTCGTGAAAAACTCGGTCAATTGTTGAAAGTTGAACTGCAGAAGGGAAAATAAACAAAAGAATAAAAAGTTGGTTTGGGACCTAGACAGCATAACTATTTATTTATCTGACTTGTTCATCTACTCAATACTAAATTGAAGAAAATTGCGTCTTCAATGCAAATTGCCAAGTTATTGAATTGCTGCCCACGTCTCGAGGAAACGCTAGTCTGAGAGGGAGACAGATCTAACGAGAGAGAGAGAGAGAGAGAGAGAGAGAGAGGGAGGGAGGGAGAGAGAGAGGTCCTTCCCTTTGGATCTCTCAATCGCCATACTTCATGGTCGACCGTGCTTCACACTGTCATGGAAAAGTACCTCACGCCCATTCATTAGCAACAGAGAAGAATTAGTCGCCATGCACGCTGGCTTTCAGCGGATCGATTTCTGGTAAGTTGTGATTCCTCTTCTTCTCGTCTTTGGGATTTCGATGTTTTTATTTTTTTTGTTGTCTGTCAGTTTACTAAGATGCTAAACCGACATGAATCCATGCTAGCTGTTCTTTTCAATGTTTCAATGAGACTTTTGATGCATGAAAAAAGACGATGGCAGAAGGGCTAATTAGAGATCTGTAGAACGACGCGTTTGGTTGATTTTGATTCTCCGGTAGATATATATTGTGTAGACTTCAATCTATATTTCTCATGAAGATGAGAAAAATCACTGCGTTCTTTCCTGAATGTGCCGAAGGTGCCGACAGACGAAGAGCAGGATCACTTCTCCCTGCTCTCTCCGGCAATGGTGTGGAGAGTTAAACCACAACCAACTTCTTTCGTCCGCTGGAGAAGTCTCTCCGTTGTTAAACTGTGGAATTTTGTATGTCTGAAGGCCTTATTCATTTACTTTTCAAAGTTTACGTGTTGTTTAAGCGATAAATCTCAGTTTATAGTTGGCGCTTGATGTGATTCTTTCTCTCAAAATAACTCTCCCAACTTAGACTACAAAAAATAAAAAAATAATAATCATAAAACCCAATGGGGTTGGTGCAGCAGGAAGCGGCTATGAAATTTGAACTATGATTGCTTTTCTGAATCAGAAAACCCAACACCAAGGAACCAGAGACAGTTTCTCCTACAAACGAAGATTTCCGGCTAAAGGTGGTGCGTGGTGCGTGTTTGGGGTTGAATATACCACGTTTGTTTATTCGACCCCCTGTCAGTGGGGCACGTTGCCCTCACGGCGGTGATAAAATGGAAAAACATCTTTTCATTTTTGTTTATTCTTGGAGTAGAGGTTTCCTGTCCCTGTTTTTTAACAAAATAATTAGGCTTACTACTCAAGCACCTAACTATGTTCCGAACCCAACATATAGCCAAGTTTCTAAGGTTTTGAGAATGCAAGACAGACTGTACATACCCATGTTTAGTATGAATTCGCCAGCGGTCTTAAATTGCATGTAAAAGGTGTGTCCTCACTTAAAAACTCCAACTAAAAATCAAAGATTTGCTTCAAGCAGTCTGCTCACTCATTGAAACATGACTTTATTCGCTAAAATATCAAACTTTATGTCACATTTCTTACAAATATGGGTTTTGAAAGCTTTTGTACATGTTGGTCTGACATACTTAATCACTCATTCCTCCTAAGTAAGTTCAATTATATATATGGATTTAACCACACGCCCATCTATCTATATATATATATATATATGAGGCACATATACCAAGGTCTGGGAAGGTGTAACGAAGTAGGTGGCCGATTTATTGAATGGGTGAATTAGGTAGGACCGATCGACGCGTCAGTCTGCCTCGGGTTCTCAACCCAACTCACGCTTTAAGTGCCGCCGACTGTCCAGAATATGCGTCACATATACAAATCGCTAGAGCGAGTTGATTCCAGTGTTGATCTAACACGGGATGATCTCCTAATCTCAAATTTAAATATGGGCTCCACATAGCGTCCGGACTTTGTGACAGTGGATCCGTCAATGAAGCAATAGCTGTTCTACCTTGTATCTAAAGTTGCAGAATCGTTGGATTTGGAGCTCATCTCAAAATTTATATTTATCTATCAGCACTTGAAACCCTTGGTTCCAAAAACTTTCAAGTTAAATCAAACCAAAAATACAAAAACGAACTTGCCTTTGTTTTGTAACTTAAAATTACTGTTACTCTCTCTCTCTCTCTCATATATATATATAAATTTGAAATGGTGAAAGCATTTTAAATTTATGTCAAAGTAAGTTAGGTGGCATGTTGAACATCGGTCTGAAAAAATTATGAAGAACCAAACCTAGGTTGGTAAGATGGCAATGAGCTTCACCAACCGTCATCTATAAGAACAAAAAGGAAAAAAAGGTCCCGTACAATCAACAACAACCTTTTCCAATACCAAGTTGCTTAAACTGTTCATGCTTTTGTCGTTGTCACTTGAACTCTCTCTCTCTCTCTCTCTCTCTCACACACACAGAGAGAGAGAGAGAGAGAGAGAGAGAGAGAGAGAGAGAGAGAGAGAGAGAGAGAGAGAGACACAGAGAGAGAGAGAGACACAGAGAGAGAGAGAGAGAGAGAGAGAGAGAGAGAGAGAGAGACAGAGAGAGAGAGAGAGAGAGAGAGAGAGTAACAGTAATTTTGAGTTACCTATACCTACTGTGGTTAAAGAAGCCATCCTGTCATTATCCATCTTGACAGCAAATACATTCTCTCATTTGGTTGAAAAACTGATCAGGGTAAAGTGCCTAGAGTAATCCAGATCCCTAACCAGAACGTCATAACCACATGAATGAGACCTAAAAAAACTTGAGTACGGATCCTAGACCGAGACCATACATGTATTTGAATTATGATTTTGGAGTTGACTATAAGCTTCTTTATTTAGTTCAAGCTATTGATCAGTTAGCATGAAATGGAACGAACAATTCTTTAAACTGATCATGAATACTCCAAAAAGCAGATGACGAAGGCAAGAGGGAAAGAGAGTCCATGAATTCTCCCGTCTAACTTTACCAGGTGGTCATTTGTGTGTATGTGTGTGTGTGAGAGATAGAAAGGAACTAGGCCAAGGAAAGAATACATAATGGACACGAAACTTTGATGAATAAATGAGATGAACAATCATCGGCACGATATTTAAAGGTATGATACAACATACAAAAGACAGTTATTTAATGTAGTGATTTTTGATATATACCTTGAAATTGAAGAAGGTCAGGAGTTCAATACCGCCATCAAGTTTCTTGAACTATCCCGGCTTTTCCATTGAAACTATTCAAGAAAAAAGGAAAACTTTAGCAGGACCCAGGAGACGGTTTGACAGACATGGCATGTGCCAAGTAATCTTCTCTAAGGAGACAGAAGACCAGGTGAGAAATAAGATCATCATTGAAAATGGGCAGACATGGATTCCACCATCAGTCCATGCACTCCTGCTCAAGTAGAAGTTGAAAAAGGTGGTTGTACAAAAGAACTTTCTCATTATATTACTTTTTCAAAGCGATGTTATGTATTATCTGAACCATGCTTCCGTTTCTCATAATAAAATCTCAAGATATGACCAAAACCAGCTGACAGAAGAGGGATAATGCCATAAAATTTGTTCTATATAACTGACAGTTTAACGAGTTAACAAAAATTTTGTTCAAACGAAGTTGTGTTCCACTTGTTTGACCATATGACGAATAAAACCATCATTCTGTTTTTGATTCATAAAGGGGAAGAAAAAAACCAAAGATTTTGTGGAGATTTCACAACAGTTTTTGCTTTCAGGCCCATGTAGAAAGAAACGCGGTTGAGAATTTGACATGGTAGTGCCTACGTCAGACTACATCATTGGCCCCAGCTTCCCAAGGAAATCTTTCAAGAACTTGGAAATTCTCCCAGATAACCTTTACTTGAAGTTATGGAACCTGAACAACAAGAGAATCCTTCCCCAAATGCAGCAGAGATCATACAGTCCCTGTCAAGAAGTGCTCATTTTGCAAAGGAAATGGTGTACAAGATCAAAAGTGGCTCTACCTCAGTTTCGGGCCCTGAATTGTTTGACACAGTCAAGCAGCTAGACAAGGTGATCAAAGAAATAGGAGAAGCCCTCAAGGGTATGCCTGAATCACCATTTGAGAACAATGACTGCTTGCAAGTCACAGATGAAGCTTTTTCAAAAAGAAAACGTGTTCACCTTCAACCTACACCATCACTTCTCCAGTCCGGACAAGAAAGCTTGCCAAGTAAAAATGTAGAGGAGAATGTTGAAGGTGACTTTCATGGAGAAACGACTAGTGAAAATTTGGGCGCTGCAAATTCAAAAGGACACAACTACAATACGTCACGTCTGATTGAGTACGCTAGAAATATGAGTTTTGGTGATCAAGAAAAGAACCGAAATAGTAGGATACCTTCACAGTCACTACCAAGAATAGCGGAATACATGGACCCTCTCTATGAGACATTCTTTTGCCCTTTGACAAAAAAGATTATGGAAGATCCAGTCACAATTGAGAGTGGCCAAACATACGAAAGAAGAGCCATTGAAGAGTGGTTCAGTAAATGTGATGAAAAAGGAGAGGGAGTTACATGTCCATCCATAGGGACAAAAATAACCAACACAAGTCTAAGCACAAACCTAGCACTGAAGACCACCATAGAACAATGGCAAGAAAGAAATGAAGCTACAAGAATAAAACTAGCACATGCTGCACTTTCACTCGGTAGTTCAGAGGGAATGATAATAGAAGCACTGAAAGAGATTCAGGGCATATTGCAGAAGAGGAAACATAAGAAGGAGATACACAAGCTAAAAATGATACCGTTACTTGCTCAACTTGTGGAACACAAAGACGTGACAGTGAAATGTGAGGCACTGGGGACATTACGGTTACTAGCAAAGGAAGACGAAGAAAAGGTCTGATCTTACTAAGCTCTCTGTTGATACCTTTTCTTCTTCAATTGTTGAAAGTTGTAATGCTTGGTAACATTTTTGCTTACTCACAATAACTTTCTTCATGTTGCAGGAATTGATTGCTCAAACAAATGCAATCCCATTAGCAGTAAGACTCATGTCAAGTCCAGGGGAACAGCTTGCAGCAGTGTCATTGTTGCTAGAGCTTTCAACGAACAGTTTATCTTTATGTGAGAAAATTGGCTCCAGACCTGGTGCCATTCTCCTTTTGATTACAATAAAATACAATACCACTGATTCAATGGTGGCTGAAAAAGCAAACATGACACTAAACAACTTGGTGAAGTGTCCAAAAAATATCAAGATCATGGCTGAAAATGGACTTTTGGAACCTCTTCTCAGCAACCTCATTGAAGGTATGCACTTGATATCTTCAGACTGCATTGCATCCTAATCACTTAACTGCACCTGAGTTTTCTCAACTACTCTACAATGTCATTTGCATATACACACAGGGATATGCAACCACCATAAGTGAATGAAACGTGTATATATGTATAATACACGCACATATGTATATGTATTATATGTATGTATGCATATATCATATGTCATGTATCACGTATCATGTACTTCTATGTCCTTTCAGCAGGAAGAAAAGTGAAGTAAAAAAATTTGCCACATTTTCTGCCCAAAATTTTCGGCAGAACAGCCTACAAAAGTCAATCCTCTCCCTCAGCAAAGCTCCATCTGAAACTGAAAAGAGAACAAAAATGGTCTTTTACCAAAAAACTAGCAAACAAACCTCTGTTTTTAAGAAAGGAGCTTTGCTTTGTGAGGAAAATGTTTAGAACACAAAAGCATGCTGTCTACAGAAAAATATTATCTATGGATCCATTTTTCTGAAGGTGCAAAAGTTTTCAGCTTTGAATTTGGAAAACACTGTTTTCAATACAATTACAGATATCTGATAAATGACTCAGCTTTTGGAAACAGGACCAGAGGACATTCAGGTGGACATGGCAAGTTATCTTGGCAAAGTAGTTCTGAGCAATGAGAGCAAGTTACATGTCACCAAAAGAGCAGCCACTTCATTAATGAGAATGGCATGCAGTGACAACTTACTAGGAAGGAGGCATGCTCTCATTGCTCTTGGTCAGATTTCATCTTACCACCCAAGCAGCAAACCACTCATTGAAGCAGGCATTGCACCAATGTTGATAGAACAGTTATTCAATACAGAAGCCTGCAAAGATGGAATGGAACTAAAAGAGTTCTCATCTGCGGTACTTGTTAACATTCTTGAGTCAAGGCCCAATTTTGAGACCCTTCAACTGAATGCACAAGGCCGTAACATGGTCTCTGATTATGTCATCTTCAACATAATTCACATGATCAAGAGTTCAAGTCCTAAGCTGATCAAGAACCTTGTCAGGATCCTCTTATGCCTAAGTGAATCTCCCAAGGCCATGACAAGCATCCTGGCTGCGGCAAAAGGGCCTGATACCATGCACATGCTGATAGAACTGATCAACTATTCTGAAGAAGATCTCACAATTGCAACTGCCAAGCTATTGATTCTGCTGTCTGCACATGTTGGACACACCCTTGCTGACAAACTATGCAAGACTTATGGGCAACCTGGCAACCTAATAAAAACAATAGATACCAATGAAATAACTGAACTGGCTTCAGTTACTGCCAACTTTCTAGCAAAGCTCCCCTCTAACAATCTAGCCTTCAATATATCATTAGCACAAAGAGATACTCTACCCATAGCCCTCCATATGCTACACAAAATCCAAGTTGGTGCAATAAGGACGAGCAGATTTATGGGTTCTTACCTAGAGGGGTTAGTGGGAATCTTGGTAAGGTTCACATTCACTCTCTACGACAGTGAAATCCTGTCTCTTGCCAAGTCGCATAACCTTTCTCTTGTGCTGACAGAGCTGCTCATGAGACCAGGCAATGATGAAGTCCAGAGGTTAGCAGCAGTGGGCTTGGAGAATCTCTCAACTGAAACCATCACACTATCACAGATACCACCCACACTTATCAAGAAGAAGTCCAACAAGGGGATTCTCACTATGTTCAATAAGCCAAAAACGACCAAACCAGAAACTAAACTCTGTCCAATTCATAAGGGTGTATGTTCTTCAACTACCACTTTCTGCTTGATGGATTCAAGGGCATTGGAGACCCTGCTAGCATGCTTAGACCACCAGAATGTCGATGTCGTTAAAGCATCACTATCTGCCATATCCACACTCTTAGACCACAGAGTAGATGTGCATATGGGCGTGTTTGTGTTGAGCAAGATCGGTGCAGCTCAGCAAATTCTGAATGTGTTGAAGGAACATAAGGATATGAGTGTGTGGCAAAAATCATTCTGGCTGATTGAGAAGTTCATGACAAATGGACAGAGCCTGCATTGTATACTCAACGACAAGGTCCTGCCAGTGGCCCTGGTGACTGCCTTTCATCATGGGGACATAACAACAAGGCACTTAGCTGAGAGGGTGCTTAGACTCTTGAATAAGATACCCAACGACCAAGCAGTCTGAGTTTGTAAATAAGAGAAAATGATTGGAGTATAAGCATTGGTTTTTTCCCCTTTTCTGTTCTTTTCCAGATTTCTTATTCATGTGCACATATGATGCTCGCTAACTCTATTGTAAAAATTTTTATTACTTCTTTCTTTCCTACTGTATATTTGTGGTGGATTTTCTGATAATGAATCTTCATCTATACAATGAAAAACTATGTACATATAATAAACAATAGGTTTGTAGACAACAAGATCAGGTGAGCCATATACAAGTGGCAGACTTTTTTCGAAATTAATTTATGAGAAGAGAGAGCTGAGATTTTTTGGTTGTAAGTGTTGCGACTAATCGATTAGAAAAATAGACTAGCATAGTCACACAAGCAACTGCTGGAAATGGTAAAACAAAAATCTACTTTAAAAATCCTTTCTATTTTGTTCTTTAGACATAAGGATCACTGTTATCACCCCAAATTTTTCAAAAAAGATTACTATTTTATTATTTGGATTTAAATTTTAAACCCAAAATAAATTTGTGACTATTTGATCTAAAATGAATTTTTAAACCCAAGTTTAGATCCAAATCAAGCATTTCAAAATCAAAATCCAAATCAAGTTCAAAACGACAAAGTTTGGTGTTATGGGTGCGCATGTGCACAGACCTTCCTTTTGTTTCATGCTTCGTCCTCGCACCTAAAACACTAGAACACGTCAGTGACCAATTGAACCAAATCCAGATTGAAAACGAGCCTGGAGTCACTCAAAACGGAGTCGGCGCCCATTTAAAAAAAACCAATTTTTATGCACATTTTAAATAAAAAAATATTTTATTTTTCCTACATAAACAACCTTTATTTATTTATCATTCATGCATTGTTTTTTATTTGATTTGATTTTATTTCATTTTACCTTTTTTTTTAAAAAAAGGAGAAGCACGCACGAGCACGCCTCACCATTGTACAAACGTGTGCAGTGCGCGAGTGCACCTTCGCGCGACGTGCTCGGCAGCACGACACGTGCGAACACGCTGCCACGTGCAGTGCGCTAGGCGCTCACGCAGCACACTATACGCGGTTTGCGCCTGGCACGCCGACCCCTCCATTTTTATGAAAAAAAACCACCCATTGGAGGGCGGTTTTGATATTTTTGGGTGGGCAATAGCCTTGCCCACACCCCAAATAGGTGTTTTCAGGGCTAGTGGCCAATCCCATTTAGTCAAAGCCTATTTAAAAATAAAAAATAAAAAATACTTGAAATTCGCATGAAATTCTTTTTAAATTAAAAAAATTCAAATTTTGAATTTTGGTTCCAAAACACTAACCAAAATCCTCTATCTTGAGCATAGGCTAACCCTTGAGGGGATTTCTAATGCTTCTTCACTATAAGATTTGCCTCTCTTTCCATTTCTCTCTTCTTCTCTAACCTTCGAAGCAAGTATCTACAAGTTCAAACCTCTCAATGGAGCACAAGAAACCTCTTAGAGGGATTATTTCATCATTTTGGAGCTTCATCCGATGTGATCCTTGAATCATTCAAATGAGGAGGCTTATCTATATCCGAGGTATGTAATGTTCCATTTTCATTTCATCTTTTCCTCTTGCCACCTCCCCATGGCCGTGCAAGAAAGCTCAAACGACTTTTTGTCCAGAATCGAGAGCTATATCTTGAGTGCACCGGGAGTATGAGCAACGCGGAAAAAATACCATTTCTTCATTTATTTGCAAAATATGCTTGTTATATTACTTCATTGATCTTTCATGCTTGAAATGATGCTCATGCATGATATTCAAATTTTTCTTAATTGATGAGCAAATGTACGGTGAGAATGAGTGCTTGAGGTTGAAATTTCTTCATTCTTGTGTTGATTTTTAAGGTTGAGGCTTGTCCAACCTGAAAAAATCCTCATGAATATGTATATGTTCATATGAATTTTCATGTCATTTGCGTTAGTTTCATTTTTAATCATCTGATTAGGAACTCTAATGAGCGTCTTATCATGTGGTTTGATTTTCTTTCTTATCCAACGGTGGAAGAAACATATTCCCTTGTAACAAATAAAATAATTATGTTTTATGTTCATATATAAAAAATTATTTGAAATCATGCTTTCCAAAATATTTTCGAGAAAACCCTTTTTAATGTGGCTTTGGAGACTTAGCTTAGACTCTTACATGAGTCCAACTGGCCTACATCAAACTTGAAGTCAGATGTTTTAAGTTACTTTTAATCTCATAAAGACTCATATGTATATACATGTTATATACATATATGTGTACAAGATGATTTCCTTCTTCTTCTCACTCTTACATGAGTCCAAACCATCTTCTGGCCTACATCAAACTTGAAGTCAGATGTTTTAAGTTACTTTTAATCTCATAAAGACTCATATGTATATACATGTTATATACATATATGTGTACAAGATGATTTCCTTCTTCTTCTCACTCTATGTTTTCATATTATATTTTACAAATTTTCACATATACATGAATGCATATATGCATGTGTTCTATTTTCTCTCTCTAAAATCTTTTATTTCTCTTTTCAAGTTAAATGTCTTCTGCTACAAATTTCTTATATATATATATATATATATATATATATATATATATATATATATATATATATATATTTCTCTATTTCTTTTCCTCTAAAATCTCTCTTTCTCTTCCAATCAATACCCTCTGTTTATAAACTTTCATATACGTGTATATGTGATAATATATACATGTATATGTGTATTTCTTTATCTCTCTCTCTCTCTTTTTTTCAAGAACTTCTCTTTCCTCTCTATTTAAGTTAATATTTCATTTTCAAAAGTTTTCACATACATAAGTGTAGGCATATGTACATATATTCATATATACATGTATGCATGTACATAAACTGCATAAAAGATATGTACCTCTTTCTCTTTTAAAAGCTCTCGTTTAGTGATCTTCAAAATCTTTTTCTTTCTCTATATTTCTCTTGTGATTAAGTCTCTATCTTTTTCATTCTTTTGAACATATTTTTCTTTCAAGATCATTTTTATTTACTGACTTCACCAAGAGCAAAACTTTGGTAATGACCAAATATCGGATTCATGCTTGATGGTCTACAACCCCAATCAATTTTCAAAAAAAATTCCTTCTTATATATGACAATTATGAAAACAAAAATCTTAGATGTATGTCATGGTAGGAATGCTTTTAGATGAATCCTATGGTATGAATGTTTCTAGATGAATTTTGTGGTAGGAATGAATTATTTTCTTCTAATAATATAGGATTAATGCATTCATGCATTCTCACTCACTTAATGTCACTTATAATCACAAGCACATCTCTAAAGAATTTAAGCAGGATGAGAAGGAGCTCTAACTATAATAACCAACTTAAAGTAAAATCTCAAACCTACTTAACATCTTATCTTAAGAGAACACTAAAATGACTTCAAATTGATTTTTCAAGCTTTCCAAATAATATTTATAAAGATTTCTCAATTCTAGTTTTCCCCAAAATGTTTTACAATCTCAAGTAATTCTTGAAGAACCATTTCAAACGTTTGAAACATCAAACTTTCAATATTTTTTCTCAAACACTACATTGAATATAGAATGAAGAGATGTTTAAGCCAAAATGAAATGAATCAATAATAAACACAGCCCTTGTTTGATTACTTCCAGTAAAGGCACCGGGAAGGGTCGATCCTCGTACGGACGGGTGAGTTCCTTTCTCTTTCATTTTCAAAACAAAACTCATTTTTCTAGACCACTCAAAAAACAACCAAATTTTGGGGATGCGAACAATCACATAGTTTTGATTTTTATCTGATGACATTTATTTGAGAATAAGAGGAAACTCTCATGGAGAGAGAGAGAGCAAAGAGAGAAAATAATTTCTCATTTCATTCATTTGATTGTGCATATTGGTATGTATAGGAACCCACAAGTTAAACTTTACAATGCCAAGATTGTAGATCCTTAAATCAGGGAGATAAATGTGGGAAGTACCACACATGATCTGGTGTGAATACTCTTACTCTTTTGATCAGATATACTGCCAAAGATTTGCAGTAGACACCTCATCTTTCTTACACTCCCCTTCAAGTTGGTACTCCTGGATTGACAAGTGCCAACTCGCTACTTAATGCTTGGAACACTTCTCAGCTTAATGACTTTGTTAACATATTTGCAACTTGTTTTCTTGAGGGAACAGATTTGGATTTCTCTATTTTAGATTGTCTCTGATTACATGACAGCCACTCTTGATATGTTTGCCTGCTCGTGGAATAGAGATTGGCTACTATGTGCATGGTGGCTTGGTTGTCGCAGAATAAGGTCATTGCCTCCTTGTGACATATTCCAAAATCTTGTAGGAGAGCCTTCAACTAGTAAGTTCACATGTTGCAAGAGCCATGGTTCGATATTCGACCTCTACTGATGATCTAGCAACTATAGCTTGTTTCTTGGTTCTTCAAGTGATAGGGTTATCACTGATCATAGTGCAATATCCATTTGTCGATCTTTGAGTCATGGGGCATGAGGTCCAATCTAAATCACAATATTCCTTAAGGTGGATTGGACCTTTTATGGATAATAAAACTCCATGTCTAGTTGTTCCCTTCAAATATTTCAAAAGGCAATTCTCAACTTCTTATGCGGGCTACAAGGTTGGTTCATAAATTGACTTAATATATGCATTGTATGCACAATATTGATTCGCCCAAATATATGAGTTTTTCAATTATCTTTCTATATTGACTTGCATATTTGAAGTCTCCCCTGTTTCATTATCAAGTTTCAAGTGTTGCTCTATAGGTTTGTCACATGGTTGATCTCCCATATGGCCTGTCTCATGAAGAATATTGAAGAGATATTTCTTCTGCGACAAGAATATTCTGTTTTCAGATTTGGCGACTTAAATGTCCAAGTATGTATCTTAGTTTGCCTAGGTCCTTTAATTTAAACTTCTTCTTCACCATGAGCATGAGATTGTTGACACCAACTCACCAACTGACTGATTATATCATCCATATAGAACACAAGAAATATGCTACCTCTAATGATGGTTTTGGAAAACAAGGAATTAATATGCCTTTCATTGAGAGAATCCCAAGCTCTTGAAATAGGTGGTAAGTTTTGAAAACCAATTGCGCGACGATTGCTTGAGTCCCCAGATAGACTTGTTCAGTCGACACACCATGTTCTCCTCCCCTTGTCAACTGAATCCAGGTGAAAATTGCAAATATACTTCCTCCTCCAAATTTCCATGTAGAAATGCGTTGTTCACATTTTTAATGGCTGCAATGGTCAACAAACAACAAATAGTGGTCATGGGTGATGGGAGCTAAGGTCTCATTATAGTCCATTCCTTTTGTCAGCATGTACCCCTTTGCAACAAGGTGTGCATTGTATCTCTTAACAATTCCATTGGAGTGATATTTGATTTTGAAAACCCATTTGTAGCCAATGGGAGTTCGTTCTAGAGGAAGCTTGGTGAGGTCCAAGTATGGTTTCCTTGTAGTGCATCGATTTCAACTCGCATGATTTCAAGCTACTTTGGATCTTGCATGAATTGAATAAAAGATGAAGGTTCATGTTGCTCAAGTAAGGTAGTGATGAAGCATTTATAACTAGGGGTGAAATTGGAGTAATCAATATACGATGCAATCAAATAACAAGTACCTTTTGGCACACTCAAACCTTCACCTTCAACAACTCATTATATACAACAGTGTTGAAAAGAGGTGATTGGGTATGTGTTTAGGATGAGATGACCGGCGGAGCTGGGCAAGAATCATTGGTGGTGTGCGAAGTGGAGGCATTAGGATCTTCCATTTGGGTAGATTGGCTATCCGGCTGGTCATCAGATTGAATGACATGGTGATTATCTTTTGAGTCTTGGTTGAAAATGGGCACCTCTTGTTATTGAATGGGGTTAGAGAAAATCTCATGCTTCCCTATAATTTGATCATTAAATGGTAGAGGAACGACTACATGTTCATCTTTAATAGTGATGTTTTCATCCTTATAAGGAAAGTAGTTTTCACTAATTGTTCCAATGGAACCTTCTACCGCCGGTTAACCGTTGATACACGGTCCAAGCTTCATTATGAATTCCTTTACCCTTGGTCAAAAACTCACATCCCGACTAGTAAACAAAACATTATTTTCAAGATCATAAACTTGGTATATAGCTTGACCATAGAAGTAGCCAAGGAATATACATCTTCTTGCATGCATATCAAATTTATGACTTATAAATATTATGAGCATAGCACAAACATCCAAACACACATAAATGTTTATAATAAGGTGCTTCCTTGTACAAAACTTTGTAAGGGATTTTATTCTTCAACGCATCAGTAGGCAACCTATTAAAAAGATAGGCAGTAGTAATAATGCATTCCCCCTAGCTTGAAAAAATAATGGCCAAGCCAACTTTAAGAGATCCCTATGCTTATGTTCAACAACAAAGTTCTGCTGTAGTGTACCAACACAAGTATGTTCTTAACCATGCTAAAGACGTTAAACTTATGTCTCATAAGGTAGACACATGTGGAACGAGAAAAATCATCAACAAATGTTACAAATTAATGTGCACCACTTAAGGAAGGTTAGTGGTAACCTTCCCACAGGTTTCAGTGAATCAAATCAAATGGAGCAAGAGCATAAATATAACTATTTGGAAATGGAAGTCATGTGCTCTTAGCAATGAAGCAAGTATCACAATCATCAATAGGTTTATAAAAATCAATAAGTTTCATGTGGGACAAAGTAAGGAGTATAGAATTAGAGGCGGCCCCGAGTCTAAAATTCCAAGGATTGGGTCTGGTTGTGAACACAACTGCTGCAACCCTCGTCTCATCTAGGACATACAAGCCACCTCTCAACATATTCTTTCCAATCATAGCCATCGAGTGACCATCCTGCAACAGACAAAAGTTTTCATTAAACTTTGCATTGCATTTTGAATCACCACAAAGCTAGGAAATAGAAATAAGGTTAAAAATGAAGGCTGGGACATCTAGGACATTTTTTAGAATGATGGTGGGAGAGATAAACATATCCCCTACATGTGAGATGTTGGCCTTGAAGCCATTAGGTAGGTGATTCGTGGCCATGGGCTGATGAAGATTGAAAAAGAGGTTTGTTATGTGGTGCATTGCACCGGTATCTAGGATCCAAGGTTGTTTGGATGTGACACAAGAAACTAATGGTAAAAGCTCACCTAGAAGGTTGATTTTGGGTTCATTGATACCTAGTTTGGAGTTTTCCATGAACTCAAGGAATTTTTGAAATAACATGTTATTGGATTGGTCACCAATAGAGTGGGTGGTTGACTGGTTGCTAGTGGAGAACCCTATAGCATTTGCCTTCGCTTGTTGGTGTACTAGAGGAGCCATACTTGTTGGAAAATCGATGATAAAATAGCGTTTAGCTTAGATGTGGCCGAGCTTCCTGCAGTGCTCGCATTTCAACCATGGTCTTCCTTTTTGTTTAATGTAATTTTTCTCCTCATTGCTGGAGCATAACAAAAATGAAAGCTTTTCTACACCTTGGACAATATTAACCTTTCTATGTTGCTCCTTCTTGGACAATAAGAGAATATGCCTTGGGAACAGTGGGAAGAGGATCCATAAGTAAGAGTTGGCTTCTAACAACAATATAGCTTTCATTGAGTCCCAAGAAAAATTGCATGAGCTGGTCTTGTTGATGAAGATCAGCAACTACTTTCATGGCTCCATAAGAATAGTCAATAGCATTGACATAAAGTAATGTCAATTCATCCCATAGGCCTTTCATCTTACTATAATAAATTGAAATAGATTATTAGTTCTATTTGCAGTTTATTATTTGGTATTGTAATTAGTATATGCGAGGCCCATTGGTTTGGGAATATCTAGCCTTGAGTTCCTTCCAAACTGCCACTATAGATTAGAGTTATATTACTAGTGGGTTCCATTAGTGTTTACATCTCAAAATTTATTCGGTTTTTGGAGTGCATTAGAATAATAATAATATATTTTTTTTAAAGCAGAAAAAAGGATTCACTCATTGGTATCAGCATTGGTCATTTTGAGTGTCTTTACCGAGTGTAACTAATCTAAGTGCTATGTTCACTTTTGATATCTTTTGTACTCACTTGAACATCTTCTTCAACCTAAATGTGGTGCAGTGCTTGGTAAAGAAATTCTTTTAAAGATAGGTATCTATTAACTTTTATTGAAAGATGAAAAAAATTAAAGTAATTTTGAGTAAATAATTTTTTTGCTTTGCAAAATCTTCAAGAATTGAGAAATCTTTTGAAAGTACATTTGGAAATTTGACAACTAAGTTTGATCTTTTGAAAGCAACTTTTGCAATCAATTAGTGTTCTCTTGGTTTCTTAAGTGAGTTTGAGATATTACTCTAATTCAGTTAGTGCCTAGTTAGAGCTCCACATAATCTTTCTTAAGTTCTCTAGAGAAGCGTTTTTGATCATTTATAAATTCCATAAGTAATTGTGATTGCATTGATCTTATATGCTAAAAAATAAATTATTCAGTCCTACCATTAGATTCATCTAAAAACATTCATACCATCATATATATCTAAACTTTTGTGCCTTTGGTATATGTTTTTATTGAAAAATCTTATTACCATGACACTCTTTTCAAAAGGAAGTTTTGGAAATATATTTGGGTTGAGGCCATCAAACATGGCTCTAATGTTGCATGCATCACTTGAGTTGTGACATTATTGAAGTCGATACGGAAAGATCAAAATCATTAGATTTTGAAAGAAAAATAGAAGGGAAAAGATATTTAAAAGTAAGCAAGGAAGAAAAAGATGTTAATAAAAGAAAAAGAAATTGAAAATCATTAAGGAAAAAAGGAGGACTTTAAGAGAAAGAAAGAAATAGAGAGGGAAAAGTTAGCAAGAGATACTATCAAACAAGAAATTTTAACAGAAAATTTTGATATAAAAAAAAGATGTTTAAGATAAAGAAATAAATAGAGAGATAAATATTAACAAAAGAAATTTTAAGAAAAAAGTTAAAGCGAGAGAAAAGATAGAAACGAAAGGAGGGAGAGAAACTAATAGGGAAAGAATAAAGAGTTGTAAGAAATATATTTTAAAATTTTAGGAGAGAGATAGAAAGAAAGAAGTTTAAGAGAGTAAAAGAAAATAAAAAAATGAAAATTTGCAAGAAAGAAATAGATTTTAAAAATTAAAGAGAAAGAAACAAGTTCAAGAGGGAGAGAGGGAAGTTTTAAAAGAGAAATCAGATAAGATTTCAAGAAAGAGAAAGATATCGAGAGAAAGACTAGAGAAATTTTGCAAGAAAAATTCAAAAGAGAAATAAAATTTAAGAGGGAGAGATGTAGAAAGGGAAATTTATAAGAATGAGATTTTAAAAGAAAAAATAAAGAGAGGAATATAGAAATTTTAAGAGAGAGAAAGATTCAAATAAATAAAGAAATTAGTAAGAGAGAAATTTTGAAAGAAAAGAATCAAAGAGAGGAAGATAGAATTCTTAGGAGAAAGAAAGAAGTAGAGTGAGAAAGAAATTAATAAGAGAGAGAGAGAGAGAGAGAAATTTTAAAAGAAAGAAATAGAAAAAAATGATAGAAATCTTAAGAGGAAGAAAGATGTAGAGAGAGAGAGAAGTATTTTTTTTTTGTTATATAGAAACAAAGATTTAAGAAATAGTTTTGAGGATTTTTTGGCTTCAATTTTTTATGTAGGCCGGAGAGAAACTTGGGCTCATGAGAGAGCCTATGCAAAGTCTCTATAGCCACTTTAGAGAGCATTATTTTTAAATTCTTTTAAAAACAAGATTTTATATAATATATATATATATATATATATATATATATATTATATAAGATAATCATATTTCATTTGCTCTTATCTATTATAACAAAGCATGTCTCGCCCGTAGTTGGGTATGAGGCAAACACTAATTACAAAGAAAAAGAAAAATTACTATCAAACCCTAGCTCGGGTCAAGAGGGAGGAGTGGGAGGTGTGAAGCAGCCTGGTCAAGCCAAGAAGGAGGTTGTGAACGTGCTTGGAGTTGGGGCAGAGGGTGGTGCGGGCGGAATTGCAACGGCTCTAAGCGAGGTCTCTGATGTCCAAGAGGGTGGGTCTAGCTCGGTTTTGGTCAAGTCCACCCATGGTGTGCTCGAGCCTAGTCACTTAGGGCCGACCTAGGATGATTCTAGGCAAATCCCGATCCAAATCAACGCCCAATTCATATTCGGGCAAGAGAAGGGTCGAGTTAGGACTTAGGAGTTTGATTTTGCGCAATTTGCTTTTGCATTTGAGTTTTGTGCCATTTGCTTATGTTCAGATTTGATTTTCAGTATTGGATCAAGTGTTAGATCCGTTTTAATTCTAAGAACTATAAATACTTTGTGTAATTTTGGATCGTTATGCTTTTGAATGAGAATTGAGTTATTTTCGAGTTTCATCTCTCTCTCCTCGAGCTCCTCTCTTCCACGCGCACTCTTCTCTTCCACGTTCTCTTCTCCCTCTCTCGTTCTACATTTGGGGATTTCGCCCTCTTGCTGGAACACCTTCTTCTCTCACGAAACCGAGGGCTTTTCTTCTCTCTTTGCCTTAATCTCTTCGTCTCTTCTCACCCACTCGCCCAAGGAAGAACGACTAGAAGATTTCCAAGCGTCCCGGCGTGAAGAATCCTCTTGTCCACGGCTTTTCCCCACATCAACACTCGGCTGCTCACGGTGCAATCTCCCTTGGATCACGAAGGCAGATTAGAGGCCAAACAGCCTACGGGAAGACTTCGAACTCTTAGGCAACTAAGGAGGAGAAGTAGATGACATCCGGCTTCAACTTGGAAAGGTGAGTTCGATAGATTAGTGGTGGATTTTGTGCAACTTGTTGTGCCGGTTTGAGAGGAGATTACACGATCAAGAAGCTCTTGAATCTCTTGGTTTCAGCCGTGAGAGACATTAGATTTCTAGGTTTAATCTCTTCCTAAACCGATTCTTACGAGTCACAAGGGAAGTCCCTAGTTGATCTTGCTTTCCTTCCAAGTTTGAAGCTTTTTCGTCGGTTCTTCGTGCTTCAAAATCATATCTTTTGTACTCGGTACCTTGCTGAAATTCTCGCCGGAAAATCAGAAAAAGAAAAAGAAAAGAAAGTGAAAAAGAGGCGTGAAAAAGAAAGAAAAGAAAAGAAGAAGAAAAGAAACGCCAAAAGAAAAAAAAGAAAGAAAAAAGGAAACCGGTGAGAGAGGCAAGTACCAATTCAATTTCGGTGTTGCGCTGCACTTTTTCCGGCAAACATTTGGTAACTCCGGTGTGGGGCAGAAAATCAAAGTTAACCCCCACGAGCTACATTTGGCGAATCCATCTTACATTTGGTGATCCGGCGCACATTTGGGGAAAACCGGCCACATTTGGGGAAAACCGGCCACATTTGGGGATAGTTCTTCATCGCCGGCGAACATTTGGGGATCCTTTGGCTGGAATCTTCATTTGAGGTGAGTGGAATATACTCTTGGGCCTTACGCCATCTCAACCGTACATCCTAGACACGTGGTACGATCTTGGAGTGATAGAGAGCAAGCTTGAGAGAGATACGGCCAGCTCGCCCCTTGGATCCACATTTGGTGGCGCCGCCCACCATTTGGTGAGATATTCGTGGGTTCCATCTTCCTTAGCTAGGTCAACTTCCCACCTTTTAGGATTTAGAAGCCTCTCCTCATGCCACCTAGCCTTCCACATTAGGTCCAGCCCACCATTTGGTGCCACCTCGCCACATTAGCTAGCCATCCAGCCGTCCTTCTCACATTAGGTCAAGCCTCTCTCCCTCGCATATGGGGAGATAGCCTCTACTTGCACCACCTCGCCCTAACCATTTGGGGCTTAGTCTTAGCTAGCGCCCAACACCTAATCATTGCCCACCTATCACTTGCTCGAGCCAACCTAGTTCCACGCCACATTTGAACCATTTGCCCTAGTCCATTCCCATTTCCATTTGCCCCTTAGCGCTAGAACCTACCCTTCCTTAAATTTAGGAGTTGATCGTTTAACCCCTTCCCTTGGTCAAACCGAGCCCACATTTGAACTGTGTGACCGCCTTAGCCCAGTCTAGCCTTGACCGAGCCTACTTCCTAGACCAAGCCCGGACCTACCTGGACCCACCTGGTCCGAGCCCACTTCAGCCCAACCTAGCCCAAGCTCAAGGTTCGCACCTAGTTGGTTCTAACCCTAGACCACAATGAAGACCGCTTTGAGCATCCTTGGTGTCTTAGAACCGGCGGGCCTTGCCTCAGCCTCCTCCGGCGACCTCCGGCCACTGCTACTTTTCCGGCGAAGGTCCAGCCGGTCATCACAACTTCCGGCGTCCACCCGAGGTGCTCCTATACGATTCCGGCGAGCATCTTCATTACCGGGCGCTACATTTGGGAGTTCTCCATCCACCGGCGTGCTACGTCCACTTGGAGAAGGCCTACACCACCGGGAGTCCACTCTTACGTTGCTGCATTTGGGGACATCGCTCGCCAAGTGATCTTGGCTGGTACCCTCTTGTTGGACTTCTACTTGCTTGTTTACTAGTTCTTGGATTTTTATTGCTTCCGCATTGATTTGGCCTAATACTCTAGTCTTGTAGTAGGTTTCACGTTGGGATTTGGGTTAACCCCCTTTTGTATCTATCGCCTACTAGGGTTTTAAGTCGGGGTTTCTATCCGACTGGGGTAGATAGATTGTATTTGATTTGTTTTAGGAAAGTTCTAGGGTGCGTCCAAGGTGATCTTGGGGGTAGGCACGGCCATAGGCATGGCAATCTTGTCCGGCGCTAGGCTAGACCCTACCAATTTAGTATCAGAGACTCCTTGGAGTGTGCATCAACCCGTGGCATCCTTTGAAAGAAGATTGACAAGTTCGGCTACTTTGAAAGCATCCGCAGGGCATAATTAGAGTTCAGTTTCTCTAGAGTTAGCAATTGATTTTGTTTGGATTTGTGCTCAGATTCTATAGTTTTTAGATTCGGTTTTCTTTTGTTTCTATTTGACTGCAGCCATGGTAAAAAAGAAGCAAGATGTGGCTGAAACACCCGAGGTTGAGGAAGAAAACTCGATCCCGGAAGAGCTACCATCCACGGAATTGATGGTTCAAGCCATGGAGAAGATGGTTCACATTGAGAATGAGGTTCTTCGGATTCGTCAAGAGATGAGTGATTATAAGAGAGAGTTGTCCAAGCTTAGAGAGCTCGATGAAATCAAGGAGATGATCCGAGCTATGTCTTCAAACCGGGAGGTCAACCAAAAGTCCAACCACAGACCTCCTCCTCTTCCCCATCCGAGAATGGATAAGGAAAAAGGGGTGTTGGGCGGCCCTCCACAGGCCGACCCTACTCCCTTGCACCTACAAGCTGGACCAAGTAGGCCTCCGCCAACTTGGAACAATGAGAGTCACGGGGGAAACAATGGGCATCACGGTGGGTACTATGGCAACAATGGCAGACCCAACAGCCATCAAGGAGGACACCATAGCTACCAAGGAGGACAACAATCAACCTCACCAGATTTGGAAGTCCGTGAGCCTTATGGCCCACAAGCTAGCCAGTACGGGGCTAGATTTGCAGGAACTCAGTGGGAGAATACGACACAGGGTCATAGATGGGATGATAGGAATGAGCGTGAGCAACCTAGGAGAGAGCCTTATAGGGAACGTTATGGATTCCAAAACCAACAGGTTAGGATTCCCCAAGTTCGCATAGACTTCCCTAGATTTAATGGCAATGAACCGCTGGATTGGGTTTTCCAAGCGGAGGAGTATTTCACTTGCCAATTTATCCCAGAAGAAGATTGGCTTCAGACCTCGATCTTGCACTTTGATGGAGAAACCAGGAGATGGTATAGGTGGCTCAAGTTTAAGGAGCTTGTCCATGATTGGGATGAGTTTAAGGAAGCTCTCTTGCTAAGGTTTGGAGAATCGGCCTATATCGATTATGATATTGAACTTCGTAACTTGAGGCAGACCTCATCAGTCCAGGAGTACCAAGCTCGTTTTGAGAACTTGGCTGGCATGGTTGAGTGGACTCCCAAGTCCCTCATCGTAGCCTTCATTGGAGGATTGAAGGAGGAAATCCAAATAGATATCAGGGCTGAAAAGAATGAGATTCTAAGGAAGTGCTTTGCTAAGGCTCATGATATAGAGGAAAGACACCGCAAGAAGTAGGCTTTGTACAAGCCCTGGAGAAACGTTCAAGCGGCTCGCCCCAGAGAGGTGCCTCAACAGAGATTACTTCCGGCACCACCAAAGAAAGAGGAGCCCAAACCAGTCTACAGGGCCAGGGCACCTCCACCCATGACTCGGGAAGAACGTGAACTCATGATCAAGAACAAAAAATGTTTCTGGTGTAAGGAGGATTGGAATTCATCTCACCAGTGCAAGCATATCAGAGTTTACACCGTATTGGAGCAACTCGCGGACGAAGAGGAGAAAGAACAACCTCTTATCATTGAAGAAGTTTATGAACCCGAGGTAAAAGAAGAACCCAAGAAAGAAGGGAAAGAAGAGGAAGCGCCACTTGAGAGTATATGCAGAATGATGGATGACCCTAACCGGCCTGAGTCCATGAAGGTCCTAGGAAAGATAGGGAATCGGCAAGTACTTGTCTTGCTCGATTCTAGAGCCACCCATAACTTTATAGGTGACCATATAGCTTCCCAGTTGAGTTGCACTATGGAAGAGCAACCGACAATGAGAGTTTGTGGCCAATGGGGACATACTTTCTTGTACCCACAAGTGTACAAACGTAGAGCTCACCCTGCAGAAGGTCCCATTCAAAGTAGAATTGTTGGTCGTTCCTATACCTAGTGTAGATGTTATTCTGGGAGTCAAGTGGCTCAAGACCTTAGGACGTGTGTGGTGGGACTTCTCCACCATGGAGATGTGCCTACCTAAGGAGGGTGGTGGAGAAGAAGTAGTGCTTAGGGCCATAGACCCTAGTTTAGAACCGAGAGCAGCCTTGAGGGCTATTATGACCCAAAAGTCTGCAGCTTGGTTAGTGTCAGTAGCAGAGGAGTTGGCCACCAACGAGAGCCAAGGGGAGGAAATACCTAGGCAGGTTCAGGAAGTTCTGAACAAGTTTGAAGATATCTTTGAGGAACCCAAGGGGCCTCCTCCTCAATGTTCATATGACCATAGGATAGTTTTGGCCAACGGAACTGAGCCCGTTAATGTTTGCCCATACCGATATGGGTATGCTCAGAAGTCTAAGATAGAAAGATTGGTGAAAGAGATGAGAGAAAACAACATCATCAGACCTAGTTCTAGCCCCTTTTCATCTCCCGTCCTTCTAGTCAAGAAGAAAGACAACACTTGGAGATTCTGTGTTGATTACAGGGCCTTGAACGAGGCCACTGTAAAAGATAGGCACCCTATTCCAGTTATTGATGAGCTTTTAGACGAGTTGAATGGAGCGTGTGTCTTTTCTAAGTTAGATCTCAGGTTTGGGTATCACCAAATCAGGATGTATGAGGAGGATATCGTGAAAACGACATTTAGGACCCACGATGGACATTATGAGTTTTTAGTTATGCCGTTTGGGCTTACCAATGCACCGGCGACATTTCAGAGATGCATGAATGACGTGTTTCGTCGTTATCTTCGAGATTTCATTTTGGTGTTTTTCGATGATATCCTAGTTTATAGTCAGAGCATTGAGCAGCATGTGGAGCATCTTCGCATTGTGTTGGAAGTCTTGAGGGAGAATGTCCTGTTCGCTAAAATGTCCAAATGCAGTTTTGGGCAGACATCCATCGGGTATTTAGGGCATATTGTGTCACATGAAGGGGTAAGAGCAGACCCAAAGAAGCTTCAAGCCATGGAACAATGGCCTTTGCCGAAGGACCCTCGTGGAATGAAGGGATTTTTGGGCCTTATAGGGTATTACCGCCGGTTCATACAAGGGTATGGATTGATAGCCTCTCCTTTGACTCACATGTTAAAGAAAGGGGAGTTTACATGGACCGACAAGGTGAGAGAGGCCTTTGTTAAGCTCAAGGCCGCCATGATGAGTGCCCCAGTTTTGGCTTTACCTGACTTCACCAAAGACTTTGTGATTGAGACGGATGCTAGTGATGTGGGCATAGGCGCAGTCCTAAGCCAAGAAGGCCATCCTATTGCCTTCATGTCTAAGGCCCTGGCCGGCAGGGCCAAACCCTTGTCCACATATGAGAAGGAATTGCTTGCGATAGTCATGGCCGTTGATAAATGGAGGCCCTACCTGATCGGGCGGAAATTTGTGGTGAGGACAGACCATAGTAGCTTGAGGTACATGGTGAAGGAGCGTGTCTCGACTCCCACACAACAAAGGTGGTTAGCCAAGCTTCTTGGCTATGACTTTACAATTGAGTATAAGAAGGGGACTGAGAACTCTACAGCACATTCTTTATCGCGCATGCCCGAACAATTGAGAACTCTCTCTGTGATTGGAACAGACTTGTGGGAGAGGATAATCCAAGAGCATGATCAAGATTTGAACTTGAAACACTTCAAGCAATCAACACGTCAGAATCCGGGGTCCATCCCAAACTACACGCTGAAGGGTGATATGCTCTGCAAGAAGGGAAGGGCGTTGGTCCCTAAGAACTCACCCCTCAAGGAAGAACTACTCAAACACTTCCATGACTCGAGTATTGCTGGTCATGAGGGAGTAGCAAAGACTATGGGGCGGATCAAAGCACAGTTTTGGTGGGACGACATGAAGCTGGATGTCAGGAACTATGTGAAAGCATGCCATATCTGCCAACGTAAGAAGTATGAGGCCACCAAGCCTCCTGGGCACTTGAATTCCTTGCCCATACCAGATAAACCTTGGGAGGATGTATCGATGGATTTCATTGATGCCATGCCCAGGACTGAGGGAAAAGAAGCTATGTTGGTCGTGGTAGACAGGTTGACAAAGTATAGCCACTTTGTAGCCCTACCCAGGAACTACAATGGGCCGATGATTGCAGGAGTCTACCAAGATAATGTAGGGAAATTACATGGAATGCCCCATACCATTGTTTGCGATCGTGATTCTATCTTCCTTAGTGCTTTTTGGAGGGAGTACATGAAGATGGCGGGGACAATGATCAACTTTAACACGGCCCATCATCCACAAACGGATGGGCAGAGTGAGGTGGTTAACATAACTTTGGAAACCTACTTGAGGTGTTTTGCTGGAGAACGGCCCAACACATGGGTCAAGTACTTATCATGGGCTGAATAGTCGTATAACACCAGCCTACATTCAGGGACCGGTATGACACCCCATGAGGCTATGTATGGTTACCCGCCTACAACGATCCCCAGGTATGAAGTTGATACGGCTAGGGAAGATGAAGTAGATTGTGTTTTGAGGAACAAAGATGAAATCCTGGCCACTTTAAAGAGGAACATCGAAAGAGCTCAGGCAAGAATGAAGAAGGCCCATGACAAAGGGCGTAAAGATAGAGAATTTGAAGTAGGAGATATGGTTTGGCTGAAAAGACTGCCCATGAGACAGAAATCACTTTTAGGGCAACCCTACTCTAAGCTCTTGCCTAAGTACTATGGGCCGTTTAAAGCTCTGCAGAAGATAGGGAAAGCTGCATATCGCATAGCATTGCCGCCAACAGCTCTTGTACACCCAGTTTTTCATGTGTCCCGCTTGAAGCCCCATCATGGGCAGTACATGAACAAGAGGAACCTCTACCAGATGTTGCACCGCGGCCTTATCGAATCTTGAAGCATAGGTGGGTTACTCGCAATGGAAGGTCTCGCCATGAGGTTATGATTGAATGGGAAGGCATTGATGGTGGTACTTCATGGGAATTGTTTGAAAAGATTAAGCTGTAGTTTCCTACAGGAGCTTGGGGACAAGCTCTATCTCAGGAGGGTGGATCTGATACGGGCCAGCCTTCAACTTGGCCTAGAGCGGCCACAGATGTGGCCGAAAGCAGTCACAGAGGGCGGGGCAAGGCCGCCCTTCACTCGGTTCAGATCAAGCCAAATCAAATTGACCCTAGCTCGGGTCAAGAGGGAGGAGTGGGAGGTGTGAAGCAGCCTGGTCAAGCCGAGAAGGAGGTTGTGAACGTGCTTGGAGTTGGTGCAGAGGGTGGTGCGGGCGGAATTGCAACGGCTCTAAGCGAGGTTTCTGATGTCCAAGAGGGTGGGTCTAGCTCGGTTTTGGTCAAGTCCACCCATGGTGTGCTCGAGCCTAGTCACTTAGGGCCGACCTAGGATGATTCTAGGCAAATCCCGATCCAAATCAACGCCCAATTCATATTCGGGCAAGAGAAGGGTCGAGTTAGGACCTAGGAGTTTGATTTTGCGCAATTTGCTTTTGCATTTGAGTTTTGCGCCATTTGCTTATGTTCAGATTTGATTTTCAGTATTGGATCAAGTGTTAGATCTGTTTTAATTCCAAGAACTATAAATACTTTTTGTAATTTTGGATCGTTATGCTTTTGAATGAGAATTTAGTTTTTCGAGTTTCATCTCTCTCTCCTCGAGCTCCTCTCTTCCACGCGCACTCTTCTCTTCCACGTTCTCTTCTCCCTCTCTCGTTCTACATTTGGGGATTTCGCCCTCTTGCTGGAACACCTTCTTCTCTCACGAAACCGAGGGCTTTTCTTCTCTCTTTGCCTTAATCTCTTCGTCTCTTTTCACCCACTCACCCAAGGAAGAACCGCTAGAAGATTTCCAAGCGTCCCGGCGTGAAGAATCCTCTTGTCCACGACTTTTCCCCACATCAACACTCGGCTGCTCACGGTGCAATCTCCCTTGGATCACGAAGGCAGATTAGAGGGCAAACAGCCCACGGGAAGACTTCGAACTCTTAGGCAACTAAGGAGGGGAAGTAGACGACATCCGGCTTCAACTTGGAAAGGTGACTTGATAGATTAGTGGTGGATTTTGTGCAACTTGTTGTGCTGGTTTGAGAGGAGATTACACGATCAAGAAGCTCTTGAATCTCTCGGTTTCAGCCGTGAGAGACATTAGATTTCTAGGTTTAATCTCTTCCTAAACCGATTCTTACGAGTCACAAGGGAAGTCCCTAGTTGATCTTGCTTTCCTTCCAAGTTTCAAGCTTTTTCGTCAGTTCTTCGTGCTTCAAAATCATATCTTTTGTACTCGGTACCTTGTTGGAATTCTCGCCGAAAAATCAGAAAAAGAAAAAGAAAAGAAAGTGAAAAAGAGGCGTGAAAAAGAAAGAAAAGAAAAGAAAAAGAAAAGAAACGCCAAAAGAAAAGAAAGAAAGAAAAAAGGAAACCGGTGAGAGAGGCAAGTACCAATTCAATTTCGGTGTTGGCCGGAATCCAAGGATTCCGGCCACTGCTACACTTTTTCCGGCAAACATTTGGTAACTCCGGTGTGGGGCAGAAAATCAAAGTTAACCCCCACGAGCTACATTTGGCGAATCCATCTTACATTTGGTGATCTGGCGCACATTTGGGGAAAACCGGCACATTTGGGGAAAGTTCTTCATCACCGGCGAACATTTGGGGATCCTTTGGCTGGAATCTTCATTTGAGGTAAGTGGAATATACGAGAGCAAGCTTGAGAGAGATACGGCCAGCTCACCCCTTGGATCCACATTTGGTGGCTCTGCCCACCATTTGGTGAGATATTCGTGGGTTCCATCTTCCTTAGCTAGGTCAACTTCCCACCTTTTAGGATCTAGAAGCCTCTCCTCATGCCACCTAGCCTTCCACATTAGGTCCAGCCCACCATTTGGTGCCACCTCGCCACATTAGCTAGCCATCCAGCCGTCCTTCTCACATTAGGTCAAGCCTCTCTCCCTCGCATTTGGGGAGATAGCCTCTACTTGCGCCACCTCGTCCTAACCATTTGGGGCTTAGTCTTAGCTAGCGCCCAACACCTAATCATTGCCCACCTACCACTTGCTCGAGCCAACCTAGTTCCACGCCACATTTGAACCATTTGCCCCTTAGCGCTAGAACCTACCCTTCCTTAAATTTAGGAGTTGATCGTTTAACCCCTTCCCTTGGTCAAACCGAGCCCACATTTGAACCGTGTGACCGCCTTAGCCCAGTCTAGCCTTGACCGAGCCTACTTCCTAGACCAAGCCCAGACCTACCTGGACCCACTGGTCCGAGCCCACTTCAGCCCAACCTAGCCCGAGCTCAAGGTTTGCACCTAGTTGGTTCTAACCCTAGACCACAAGGAAGACCGCTTTGAGCATCCTTGGTGTCTTAGAACCGGCGGGCCTTGCCTCAGCCTCCTCCGGCGACCTCCGGCCACTGCTACTTTTCCGGCGAAGGTCCAGCCGGTCATCACAACTTCCGGCGTCCACCCGAGGTGCTCCTATACGATTCCGGCGAGCATCTTCATTACCGGGCGCTACATTTGGGAGTTCTCCATCCACCGGCGTGCTACGTCCACTTGGAGAAGGCCTACACCACCGGGAGTCCACTCTTACGTTGCTGCATTTGGGGACATCGATCGCCAAGTGATCTTGGCCGGTACCCTCTCATCCCCCTCTTGTTGGATTTCTACTTGCTCGTTTACTAGTTCTTGGATTTTTATTGCTTCCGCATTGCTTTGGCCTATTACTCTAGTCTTGTAGTAGGTTTCACGTTGGGATTTGGGTTAACCCCCTTTTGTATCTATCACCTACTAGGGTTTTAAGTCGGGGTTTCTGTCCGACTGGGGTAGATAGATTGTATTTGATTTGTTTTAGGAAAGTTCTAGGGTGCGTCCAAGGTGATCTTGGGGGTAGGCACGGCCATAGGCGTAGCAATCTTGTCCGGCGCTAGGCTAGACCCTACCACAAGCCCTGCCCTGGAAACGGCAAGGTGCGTGCAGCCAAGATTGGCCATGTGACAAGCACAGTGCCTTGCGTGTGCTTGGCTCTGCCGTGCACCCTCCTCTATGTACTGTGCTTTTCGGCTCGAGCGCTTGGTAACATGCCGAGCACCACTGGGCCACTATGCAAGGGGGCAAAATGCCTCCTTATTGTCCCATTTCCAGGCCAATGAGGGTGGCTCTTCTCACTGCTCGCCCTAGGTAGGTCCCACCTAAAAATTTTTAAAACTTGTATTACATTGATCCAGATCGGAAGCATCCTAATCAACTTCGGAGGCTCGAAGTAAGGATTACATAGGTGTTTTATGCTAAAACATATTTCAAATACAATTTTTAAAATTTTACGAGTAGAGATTGAATTGAAAAGCAAAGGGGAGGCTCTCGTGCAGTGTCAAGATTGATGATGGTACTTTTGATTTGGATCCAGATTTTTTATCTAATTTGGATCTGTTGGCTATTTTCTGATCTATTTTCCTATTTTGGGCCTGATTTCCATTCTTGAGTCCAATCATGGATTTTGGATTTGTTTTTTTGTATTGAGGATATGATTTTAGATCTGAGGCTTGAATTTAGATAAGGGTTTGCATCCGAGGTTGGATTTTGGATCTGAGCCTCAATTTGGATCTGAATGTGGATATGAGGTTTAGTTTCAGATTTAAAGCTAAGTTTTGTCCGGATTGAAATCTTGGGATCATTCTTGATCTTGAATTGGGATTTGGGTCCAGATCCAGATCTAAGGGTCTGTTTTGGATCTAGAGCTATGATTTCAGTTTGATGCATCAGGCCATGTTGCACATGCATATGAGCAAAAACACACCACCTATGAACGTCGGCATGGCTGCATGCGCAAACACTAGGATATGCATTTTGAAAGAGAGTTTGATCACTATTCCCTACATTTTCTTTCAGATTGTGATTTTTTCACTGTTCATATTTTGCCAAATGCATAAAGTTTCCATGTGATCAGTTTCCAAAAGAGGTGTCTATCGTTCCACAAAGATTCCCATTAGAATGTGCATATTTCATTGATCTTCTAGAAGCTAAGGGCATGTAAATTGGTCAACTGTCAAATCTTGTTTTCTAAAGGATACTAGATTCTTGCTCAAAGGGCACTGGTATGGTAGGTTGGGCTTTGACTATTAAGAAAGTAGGTATATTTACATGTCATACACATAAGTCTCAGTGCAAGCCAAAGTAGGCATAGGTCCAGAGGATTAAAATGCTAGACGCATGTTTTTACATCATCAAAAGCATACAAAGTCTTATGTTTGATAATAGTTTTCACATGTTACATTCTAGGAAAGAGGGAAAATTTCTTACTCACAATTGATCTTATTCAGTTGTTGTCAAACTAGCGATACAAATGGTTAGACTATGGTTAAAGAATGTTAGGTTAAATATGCCAAATTCCACTAAATCCAAGTTCCAATCTACTTGGATTATAGGAATTAAGAATGCACGCATCCTCATTTTAAGTTGGACAATAAGATTCATCTAAGAAAGCAACGTTGCATCTATTAAAATATGGAGAAAGAGTATATGACAGGACTTGGTGTAATGGGATTTAGAATCATGAAACCACGGCAAGTGTTTTATGCTTTACTAAGGTTGGGAAGTGGGTGATTGTCAAGTTTGGGAAAAGAAAAATCATGGGCAAAAATTGTATTCTATTGCATGTGCCTTGAACCCCATATTGGAAAAGTAACAATTTTCAAATTTGAGACTTTGTGAAATAAACGTAAGGAACAAAAAGGGCCTTCTCTTGCATTTAGGCATTTCTAAATTATTGATGTACTTCATGTCTAAGAGATGAAAAGCTATTATTTTTCTTCAATAGTACTTTGTCTCTTATTTTAAGTCTCTTTCATATTTATTTCTTATGTCGGGCCTTTGCCCCATTTGGGATTGGTGATTTTCATTAAACTGCCTCTCCTATTGCCTTGATTTAGATTGAGATCATGCTCCACCTTTGCCCTAGATATAAGAATACCATGAAAACACATAAATTTTAAGTTTTTGGTTTTTTTTTTTTTGCTTTTGTCCTCTAGAAATTTGTTGTCTTCTTGTTTGATAATTTTTGTTAGTAATTTACGATGATCCAGCACTAGCATTATCATCACAAATTGGTGTCGGAGCGAAGATGGATTCACTCAACAATATGTTATCAACAACTAGCCTAGCTATAAGTTTTAGTTTATAGCTAACATAGATGTTTCTATTTTAACAAATTTTAGGATAAAAAAAAATTGGAAAAGCAAAAAGACTTGCCACCATGAATGAAGATAATTGGAATGAATTAGATAATAAAACCCTTATTATTATTTAGTTTTGTTTGATGAATGATGTTTTTCAAGAGCAATTGGAAAATTTATTAGAGTTATATTACAAAATCCCTCACAAGTCATTTGGCCCTAAAGCTGCACTTAGATACTCTTTGTACGTTAGGAGATATGGCCATCAAATCTCATATCAATGAATTTATTTTTATTGCTTTTGTGTTAAAAAATATAGATGGAAAAATTGATGTTGAAGTTCAAACCCTCATAATAACCCTCGATGAAATCAAAACAATATTGCTTATGAGTAAATAAAAAATTGACAAGGAATTGACTATTAGTGACAACAATAACTGAATTGTTGGCTTGGTTGCTAAAGAGAGACCAAAAGAACAGTATGTAAAAGTTAAAATAGGCAAATTCATCTCCAAATCAACAATTATTATCACAAAAAATGGCATTTTTATTCAATGTTATAAGCTATAAATAAGCAATAAAAGGAAGAAAGATTAAAAAAAAGAAACTCAAGCAAAGACTAGTATTGCAGATTGAAAATTTTGTTGCAACAAATAAATGAATAAGGTCTCATGGAATTATTGGTGAATGTATTGCAAAAATTATGATCTTGATGGTGTGACTAGAACATTGACAAATGTCAAATAAGCCTTTTATTTAAAGATAATTTTGTTTCTTTGGATACCCTTGATGAAAATCGTTCTAGTATTCAGTTAAAGGTCTGAGTCATGAAGGTCAACAAAGATGCACTTATTATTATGAAGGGTAAGCAAATTAGAAGTTTAAATGTTTAGCATATTTCCATAATGATATGTTTGATTGCCATATCTTGTATAGAGAAGTCAAAGACCAATGGCACGTGAGACTTAGGTATATAAGTGAGAGATGAATGATTATTTTCAGCAAAAGGTCCATTTCATAGACAAATGGACTCTTATAAACATTACATATTTGGCAATCATAAAAAGTTAATTTCAGTGTACACATAACAAAAGGTGTTTTGGATTATATTCACTCATGTTTGTTGGATTTTACACAAGTAAGTTATTGTGATGGCACATGTTATACACTCACTTTTGCAAAAGTAAGACATTTATGACCATTAAAAGATAAAGAAACAAACAATGAAAAAAATATTTTCATATGATGATAGACTTGAATTTTGCAATAATGATATCGCTGAATATTGCAGAGATGAAAGTATTGATAGACAACATATTGTTCTTGAAACACATCAACAAAATATGGTTATAAATTGAATGAATAGAATTTTGTTAGAAAAACATGCAGTATATTGTCTAATGTAGAGTTGGAAAGAAGTTTTGAGCACAAGCAATGAGTATGACTTCTATATGCTAAATTGGTCTCTTAATACATCAATCAGATGCATGAGCCTGAACAGGTACAGGCTGATTCTCCTATTGATTATTCTAGTTTAAATACTTGACTTCTTTACGTATACCAATATTGATCAAGGTAAAACTTAAAAATACATTCTTTTTATGTATTTAGTATTAAATGATAGTGTTTTATGTGATAATTGTAATGATCTAAAACTTTATATTAGTAAAGATAAAATTTTTGATAAATCATATTTATTACATCCAAAAAGTGAATCTAAGTATAATGAAAATGACCTATTTGAAAGATACACCAAATTTGACAAAACAATATAAATTTTAAAACTAATTTGCTAAATATAGACAATTTAGAAATACTAAACCTTCACAAAGATATGTATATGCTGATATTGTCATTTGTCCTTTATTGGTTACTGAATCAATTGTTAATGGGAAACCTCGTCATATTTAAAAGCAATTAATTGTATTAATTCTCTTAAATAGTTGGTTCTCATGCACGAGAAAATTGAATTTCACCATAAAAGTGAAACATGAGACTTGTAAACAACCTAAAGAGAAAAAAACAATTAATTGCATATCTCTTCAAGAGAAGGAATGATACAATAGGATTAGCATATGCAAGGTTTAATGAACGGCATTTACAATGACTATAGTTTGGTAGAACAAATTACTTTTAATGTTATTTTTCTCATGTGGAGGTACACACTATAGATGTTCCACTTAAATTGGTTGCTGTGTATGATATGGAATTAGAACTACTTGATGTTAAAATAGTCTTTTTACATGGCAAATTGGAAGAACATATATGAGCATTGACTCAAAGGTTTTATTATTGAAGGAAGATTGTGCTTGTTCTTTAAAGTAATTGCATAACCTAAAGCAATATCTCATGCAATGGTATAAAGGGTTTGTTTCTTCAGCTATTGCAAAAGTAAATATGATAGTTGTGTTTACTATTGAAGGCTTAATGGTTTCCTTATCTATTTGTTACTTTATATTAATGATATGCTGATTACAGCAAAAGATATTTTAGAAATCAAGAAGTTGGGAACATATTTAGCAAATGAGGTCAAGATAAAAGTCTTGGGCATGCTAAGAAGTTTCTTGAGATGAAAATTCAGATCATCAAAAGGCAAATAAGTTACGTTTGTTTCAAAAAATATATATTAAGAAGGCCCTTGAGTGTTTTGGAATGAAAAACATCAAACTTTTTAAGTATTTCTTTTGCTTCATATTTTTAAACCATTAGATTATTTGTCTCCTCAAACAAAAAAGAAATATAGTACAGGCCCCATGTGCCCTATTCTATTTCAAGTAGTATTTTGTATGTAATGATTTGCACTAAACCTTATATTTCACACTTAGCATAATTGGCTAATTGTTACTCAAACTTGGATTGGCCATTTGGCTCTCCAACTTGCTTGGATCAGGGAAAAGAAATTATAGTTTTAAATAATATAAAAAACAATGAAGAGCTTAATTTAAATACATAAAAGATTATACAACTCAATAAAGATAGTCACTAAAAATGCTAGAATATAAAAAATAACTAGGGATAAAAACAACAAGCAGAAATTTACAACAACAAAACCAGCAAATCATAACCAGGAAAATCTTGAAATAAAATGTAATACTACTATAGGAAGTACAATTATTAAATTGTAAAAACTGAAATACATCTCTATAGTTCAGATGCATGATCTAAAAGTCACATAATTGCATAATAAATCATTCTCATTTACTTTTGGATCAATACTTTTTTGCTTCATACCCTCAAAGACTCCATCTTATGCACATACTCCTCTATAACCTTTTGGTCCTTCGGAACCCTTAAGCAGTGGTAAGCCTTCATAATAAAAAAAACCTATAGTCAAGCAAAAGAGAGAGAGAGAGGGAGAGAGAGAGAAAGAAACAGAGAAAGTACTTAAATTAAAGTCTTTGCTAGATGGCATCCAGTGGACGATTGGCTTCTGTAGACAATTCGATGATGGTGAGTTGTGCTATTCATCCATAGTAAAGCCCTTGCAGAGGAAAAGAGAAAGAGACAAAGATGAAGCATCAGGAAACAAAGGGTCTATGCTTGGTTCAATAGAACTGGTTCACATTTAAACATGGGTTGACGCTCTATTTATGTTAAAAAATGTTTAAATTGTCAGAAACTGTATTGCACCTGATTCAGACAATCATGAGCCAACTTTGCGATTTGGCAAGTCAAAATTCTCTACGATCTTGATATGGCGGTGGCCCAATATGTCAATGGTTTGAGTCAACTCAGGTAATTCTCGTGTTGACTCGCTGCCAACTATGTGTGCAATTAGCATTGCCAATAGTTGCATGCCATGTCATGGCAAAGTTCATTGGCAAGCAGTAAAGCCAATTTGTATGTATTTAAAGAATTTGGCAATAGCAGTGGTGGCTTGGTTGCATGTGTGGGTTTCAATTTTGTAGGTGACCTTGATAGGAGGATGTCAATTAATGGCTATGTTTTTTTATCTTATAAATTATGCTATAGTTAAAAAAACTACTTTATAGCCTATTGTTTCATTTTCTACTATGGATATTGAGTATATAGCAATCATTGAATCTGTTAAAGAAGCTATTTCTTAAGTCGTCGTGGCAGTCAAAATGTCATTCATTTAACTGAAGGTCAGATGTATAACGGTAGAACAACATATTTATGTTAGGTAGTATTTTGTGTGAGTTGCGCAAGGTGAAATTCTTGTAAAGGAAAACAACTTCAGTATTTATCATAGTGGTTTCATTTGTGGTATAATAAGAAGATGAATAAAAAACCGAAGTTGGAAGACATGTTTCCAAGTAGTTTAAAGGAAGCCGTGATAATGCAATAACAAATTTTCTAGTCGAAGAGGTTAAAACAGACAACACAATAAAAAATTAGATTTAGAAAGGTTTTGAAAAATCAATTGTGGGCATAGACCAAATGATTGCAATAGGACCAAGGAAATAAAATAGTTGCCGAATGTCTCACTCGTCTTACTCCCTCGATAAGGAGTCTTGTGTTATCATCATTACAAGAATGAATCGTATGATACAATGCTAAATGGCTTAGAAATTAATTGATAGTGGGTTTGTCAGGTTTGTTGGGGGTTACTTTTTTTTTCCTTCAATCAAGCTGATCTCCCTCACTCCACTCACGCAGCCCTCTTCATGAATCTGTACAATCGATGCCAAAGAGATAGCCAATTCTATTACCAAAAAACACAAAAATGGGCTATTAATAGGCATCAAATATAAGCTAAAATGAAGGGGGTGAATGTGATGATTGGCATGGCTATGGTGGTACAAAATATTAGGAACCTTGATTCATATATATGTTGAAACCCTAATTTTCTAAGGCATCTTTGCTTTTATGTGACTTCACTTAGCATTTCTTAAATCACTCCTTCACTTAGTCCTGTTTTCCTTTTTTGAACCTTCTACAAGAGTGTATTTTCTCATATAAATGGTTATTTATCGTCATTAGAAGCCTACAAATTAAAATTAGATATAATTGGCATTTCATCCTATGGATTGGTGACAGCAACCTAGCATGGACCGATATATATATCTTGAACTTTTCATCTTAGGGCTACCTGATAATAGGCGATCCCTACCACCACCCAAGTTTTGGCACGATTTTTTTTTTTTTTTGTAAAAAGAGGAAAATATAAATATATTGTGGAATGAACATCAAGTATTAAAAGTCAAATTAAATCTTGGGTAATGACCAAAGCAGAAACAAATCCAACAAGAACAATGATGTCACAAGGACTCATGTTCTTCTTGAGCAAATCGTTGAGGGAAGTAGCAATCAAAGAATACCCCTCGATGAGCCGTTTATAGTAATTTTTCAAGCCAAGGAAGGACCACAATTCATACACTATCATTGGCGGCTTCCATTTCTGGATGGTTCTCACCTTCCCCAGATCCATTCGCAGCTGGCCATGCCCAACAACACAATCGAGAAAGCTGATCTCTTATTGGCCACATAGACACTTTTCCTTTTTCACATAAAGGTTATTTTCCTTCAATACTTGGAACACCGTTTGTAAATGACTGACATGTTCCTCCATGCTCACACCAAAAACCACAATGTCATCAAAATAGATCACAATGAGCTTGTCAAGCTATGGGTAGAAAATCTTGTTCATTAATATTGAAAAGGTCGTTGGGGCATTGGTCAACCCAAACGACATAACTAAGAATTCATAAACACAGTTGTCTTTGGTTCATCTCATTCAGCTATCCAGATTCGCCAATAACCTGATCGAAGGTCCAATTTTGAAAATTTCATGCATTGCCCACCTGATCAAATAAGTTAGCAATGAGTGATAACGAGTATTTGTTATTAACTTTTACCTTGTTCAATACACGGTAATCTACACATAAGCGCTTTGAGCCATCATGCTTGACTTGGAATGCCACTGATGCTCCAAACGGTGCCTTAGGTGGCCGGATGAGGCCTGTCTCCAATATCTCATTGACCTATTTTTGCAACTCCTTCAATTCAACTGGTCCCATACAAATAAGGAACCATGCCTGGGGGTCTAGCTTCAAGGACTAGTTCAATCTGATGATCAACTTCTTGTCTCGGTGGTAATCTCCTTGGTAGTTCAGGGGGCATTACTTCCTGAAACTCTTTCAACAAAAGAATTAAGGCTGGTGGGACAATAATCCACTTGGCTTCTTTCTCTGCATAGATGGACACGAGAAACATCTATTCTTCATGCCTCACACCCTTCTTTAGTTGCATAGTAGACAACATGAGATATGACTTTCCCCTAGCAGAATAACAATGTGTTGTATGTGTACAGTCTGGTCTCATCAATGTTAATGAATTAAACTTTAGCAATATCATTACATTTTGGCCTTGAAGGAACTCCATACCAAGAATTACTTTGAAGTCGTCCAGCGGAACAACTGGGAAGTTTGTAGTGCCAGCCCAATTCCCAATCTGGATTGCTACACCCTTTGCATCTCTAAGGATAGGCTTGGCCACAGAGTACACTGTATTCAAGGTTTTCTATCTAGGCTCAAGCTTCAATCCTAATCTCTCTATCTCTTCTTTTGAAACAAAGTTATGCATTACCCCGGAGTCTACGATAGCAGTAGTAGCCTTGCCCCTCAGAGTAATATCCAAGTTCATCAGTTCTTATTAACCATTGTGTTTGATGCTACTCAACTCTGTACAACATTGGACATGTGAACAACTCCCATGCACGACCGCTCTCCTTCAGCATTGGTCTCTACAACTGCAACATTTACTTGCCCATTGTCTTTTATAAGGCATTTTAGACATTGCTTGACTATGTGCCACTCTCCTCAGAACCAACAAGTTATCACTTTATTTTGGTAATTATTGTTCTTATGAAAGAGACGTTTCTTCTCGACTTGGTGCTAGGTTGATGATTCACCTTTATGGTCCCATCGGTCTTCTTTCTTTCCTCCATGGTCAGGTTTCTTCAAAGGCTTGAAGGTGTTAGTATAACTCTTCCGCTGGGTATCGACCAAGCGTTCTGTTGTCACATAAGCATCCTCCAGGATCTCTGGATTACCTCTTTTCACTTCGGATTGTGCCCAAGGCTGAAGTTCCAAAATAAACCACTCAAAATTTATCTTGTTCCAGCATATCAGGTACAACCAACATAAGCCTTTGATAGGTCCTTATATAGTCTCGCAAGGGTCATGTGTATTTTAATTTACTCACCATTCAATAAGCATGTTATATTGCATTTGAAGGTATGAAGTAATTCCTCAACTCTCGTTGAAAGTCATCGAAAGTGTCTATTTTTCAGGTTCATATTTTTGACTTGGAGGTCATCTCCCACAACACTCTGAAAATCCAAGTAGTATTCCACTTGGAATAAAAAGTTATCGGTTACTCGATTATCCCGATTTCTATTATATTTTGCTGGCTATTGAACGTCGACCATTGATGGTCGATCATCACCGCCACCTACAGAAACTTGTCGTTGTAGCATGCGACTCTTTGTCTGAAGTTCCTTAACTTTAGCTTGTAGTGTGGTCATTGTATTAGCAAATGACCTATTCATGGGCATAAGTTCGACCATTTGAATGGCCTTTATTTCCTCAAAGGACTTGGCTACATTACCCAAAACTTCCAACTGAGTGGCTACATCGGCAACCACCTTGTTCACAACATCGGCTAGGTCTTCTTGACCATGGGATGTGCTCATCTCGTCGGACTAGGGCACTCCCTTGCCCTTGGCACTTTGCATATTGTATTGAGTTGCTAGGACGTCCTTTTTGAACAATACTCATTGGCATGTCGTTCTACATCGACTCTCCAACCGCTTCTCCAGATTGAGCCGAATGTGGCTTTGATACCAGTTGTCATGGGCTGACACCTTTAGTCTGTGCAGCACGACAAGAACCTTATACCGTCAGCCTTAAAACAATTGAAAGGAGCAAAGATTCTTAGAACATGTGTATAGAAAATCATTGTATATATTAAAAGCATTCAAGAAATGCAATAACACACCCAAGAACAGTCGTGGACTATCAGCCATCATCTGAACACCTTAGCTAGGGCTGCACAACGAGTCGAGCCAACTCGGGCTCGACTCGAACTCGCTCGCAAAAGCTCGGCTCGAGCTTGACTCATTTATAAACGAGTCGAGTTCGAGCTGAAAGTCACCACTCATTCATTTTTTTCTTTTGTTTTTTCTCTTTTCCCAACACGCTTCCTCCTCCCCACATCGTCATCCCTTTTTCTCTTTTCCCAACATGCCCCTTTTTCTCATTTTCTCCTCCCACGTTTTCATTTCCTTCCCTTTTTCTCTTTTTCCAATACGCTTTCCTCCCCACGTCGTCCCACGCATAGCCATCAAAAAAGGAAGGCATTGTCAATAAGCGAGCCACTCGAGCCGAGCTCGAGCTTGAAGACAGTCACTCGAGTCGAGCTCGAGCTGAAGCTATGAAGCTCGTGTCGAGCTGACTAAACATAAGTCGAGCCCGGCCGAGCTTGACTCGGCTCGTGTGCAGCCCTAACCTTGGCCGCTATTTGAATAGCCCTTAGCCAATTCATAGTTCTTTATAGCTTTTCGCATGACACCACTGGAAGCACCGTCGTGAAGTTCTGGCCAATCAGACTTACTGGGCTGCCGTGGCTCAGGGTAGCTGCTGAGCCATCAAGAATGTGTTACGTCCTACTAGCTGAGATTGATCACGTTCATGTTAAAACCACCTAAACCCTCGTAAGCAGAATTACAATTGGGGAGATCGACCACCTATTGACTGTCATAAGATCCCAGATTAAACTAAGAATTTGCCAATATTGACCCACAAAAATTAGAACTTAAAAGCGGGAGAATAGCCACATGTGGACATGTGTGCACATATTATTATTAATTATTTTATTTATTTAATATTTCTTTTAATTGAATGCTGGCGAAAAATTTCTGAGTCTGCCCCTGCTTAAAAGCATATTAATGCCTCATACTAATTTGCTTAGCTATTTGTGTATTACATTGATGCTCTTCAACCGACGAATTTTTGAAGGGTCTGCCCATGCAACAGTAAAATTTTGGCTCCATCACTTATAGTATATTTCTCAAAAATTTTTTGGCTCTAGCTACCAATGATGCTGAATCTGCCACGACGACTGGGTGATCGAACCTACGAAGGTCACTGATCCATTGTAAGAATGCTTCTCTTTCTCCCTTGCTTTCCAGGTTGTTTCTTATGCTTCTGCACTTTCGCTCCACCCTTACTTTTCTTAGATATCTTAAGAATATAAAAAACATTTATTATAGCCACTCTTTTGTTTGTGATATAACACATTGCCATTTGGGTGGATTATATTGTCTTAAGGACAAAAGGGTTGGTGGGACTTTCCTCTCAACAACAGTCAACAACAGTATGATGAAATAGTCCTCCTAATAATTTAAAATTGTATTAATGATTGTGTCATCAAGGATGTCATTTGTTTGATTTAACGGGGAGTTGGTAGACTAATCTCTTTTGGAAGAAAGCCATCTTTCCTGGAATTGGACTTAATCCGCCTTCCACTTTTTCTCTTTTATCTGTTATGGTCCTACTATCCGTTGACAGATCGATCTTCAATATGACAATTTTGTACTTCCCTGAGTTCTTGAGCTACCATCTTTTTTCTTGCTTTCTGACCAACCAATGAGCTTAGAATCGTGGTCTACTTTTTAGCTCTTTATTTTTATGAATTCAATCCTTGAATAAGCGTGAATAGGAATAGACCCTCCGGGGTCTTCACGTCATTGGACGAGCAATAAAATCTCCCGGCTCAAATGCAATTCTTTTTTGAACTCAACCAAAAACATAATCATTTCCCATGTTCTCAATCCTCCTTGTAAAAAAACTAGAAACAATTCAAATAACATCGTAGCATTGGCGTTGGCCCGTTATGGCATGGCGAGTCGAGAAAGTAACTCTTTCCCGTCCATGGTCCAGGGCCTCTCTTACTTGATGCAAAAGACTTGAGTAATTCTACTTGCCAACCGAACAATAATTGCGGAAAAAGTACACTTCGTTCCATAGCATTCGAATCATCCAATCGGTCTAGTCATTACTGGAGAGCAGAGGGTCCACTCTGAGAATTTAATCGGTTTTACGGGTCCTGACGGTGAGAAGAGGAGAGATATAATGGCGTTTCTTCCATACTTATCCTGGTTTGCTTGTGGTTGGGATCGTCCTTCTCCGGCCGATGGCGTCTTTCACCGTGGAGGAGTTTGTGGGCAATGGGGTTCTAAGGGAGATACTCCCCAAGCTTGTTGAAGATGGCTGGGATGATGTACCCACTCTCAAGCTGATGAACTTGGAGGACATGGACGCTATCAACATGACTACCAGGCAGAAAGTAGGTTTCTTGTTTTCTCTCTTCCTCTCATGTTTGATTTGGTGATGTAGAACTTCATTTTAGCTCTGTTTTCTACCATGGTGAACTGGAATGCAACCACTTGCCTGACAAATTGGTCAATTTCATACAAAAAAGGAAATCGTTATGCGTAAACGTCTTGTATATTCGCGTTTTTTAGGCCTTAACGGGGACGATTTGTAACTATATTGGTCCTAAGGTTCTCTGAGATGATGGTGAAGGGGTAGCCTTACTTTTTTTAGATCCATTTTCTGAAGGTACGGCCCGTTACCACCTTCAATAATATTAAAGAAACATCCAATGTGGGTTTGCTTATTTTTCTTCTTTTTTTACAGGTTTTGCATTTGTTGTTTTAGGTTATTGAAGTTTCCGAGTCATGTTTAAAGTTTCTTAAAGCCTGATCAAGCACTGTGGGTATGTAATTCTATTTTTTTGGTTGTTGGTTTCTTTGGAGTTTTCTCTAGGATGCTTTGGAAATCAGATCATATTTACACGACCGTTCATTGATGCAATACGGAGATACATTGGAAGCATCTGGGAAATCTTTACCTGAACTTCTAAACTGTAGTGCCAGTGTTCTTTCTTCGCAATTTGGTATGAAAAGAGGCCATATTGCTCGATTCACTGACAGAACCACCGCCTGTGGAATCTCGACGCAACCTCCCTACAGAAGACGATCTCTTTCTTCGACTAGCACCAATTTGAATGGCAGTGAGTTGAGCTATACTGCATCTCAAAAGATTCAGACATCTTCATCTTTAAGTCGTAGAACAAACTCGATTGCAAGTGAAAAATCTATAGCGGAACTGAGAATCAAAGAAGGGCATTCTTTCAAGGGTATTGTTGCGTCGGCAGTTGCTGAGCCAAGGCTTGGTGATCCAGTGAAACCTCCTCACATGGCTCAGGATGTTGTACCTTATTCCATGATCGAAAACATCACAGTTCAGAAACTGGTACCAGAATATAAGATTGGTATGGAGCCACTAGTGAAACTGAAACCCACGACCATGAAATCTTCTGATTTATGGCATGAGAGGCCAGTTGTATTGCTGTGTCTTCGGCGGCCTGGGTAACTAAACCTTGATAATCACTTTTTGTTTCACCATTTTGTATGGGTTGTCTTTCATAGCCTCTTTTCAGCTCGTCGCCTGGTTGCAGTAGACCAGTAATTGTCCCCTATTATAATTTGGAAACCATAATGTTCTAGGTGCATCATGTGCCGAGCTCAAGCTCACCAATTCTATTCAAGGAAACCCGTTTTTGATGCTATGGGAGTTCAGCTGATTGCGGTTCTTCATCAACAAATAGAGTCAGAGGTATGCCTGCCCCCAAGTATTTTCTGGGGCGTAAGCTTCCTGAGACTAACTAACTGGCTTTATCATTATCCACAGGTGAAAGACTTCTGGCCTCGATACTGGGGAGGAGCTGTGATTCTGGATAGCAACATGGGGTTCTTCAAGGCTCTTGGTGGAGGGAAGGTGATAAGGCACAATTTTGTCACGGGATTCCTTCTGAACCCACAGGCAATTGCAAATTACTGGCGGGCTAAAGCAACGGGGCTCGACTCCAATGTGAATGGTGATGGAAATGTCAACGGTGGGCTTTTCGTGGTTGGTAGTGGGAAAAGTGGTGTGGCCTACCAGTTTGTGGAGAGGAATTTTGGTGATTGGGCTCCCATTGCTGAAGTTATTGAGATATGTAGCCGGTTACAGGTACTTGCTGTACTAATTTTTCCTGTTGATCAATTGGTTTCTTCTCATGATCATGGAGCTAGCTTCTCTGCAGTTCACTCTGCATATGCTTAATTACTAAAGCACTTTTGGGACCTCATTGCCGAGTAATTTTTTTATTCTGCTATGCTATTCTAGCTTATCTGCAGTTAGAGCTCTTGCTTTTGATTAGACAAACACTGTTAGGACCGGTTACTGGAAGGTTTTAGCAAGTTTGTGTCGAAGGTACTTCCTGCTTCTCAAACATGATACCGGACATGCTTAGTCTTTCATTTAGTTCCATGGCCATCTGGCTTCCTTTTGTTGACTGTCCAATTTTCGTTCTTTTTTCCACTTCGGTAACTTCACGTTTCAGTACGACTACTATGTTATCCTACTCATCTGTTTCCTGAAGATTTTAAATGCTCAGTTCTCACCTGAAACTTTTAAAATGATCAGTTCTCATCTGAAACTTTTATTAGAACCTTACTGTTAAATAGTTGGTTTTTTCAAATCAGCACAAATGCAACTGGATGATGCTATTCTTTTAGGCCATTCTCTTGTTGTCGAGTAAAATTCACTCTTTTGATGAACTGACTTAAGTAAACCTCAATCAGCTAGACTAAAGCAGATTGTTAGGTCCTTGCTGGAAAAATTGACTATTTCTCATGAAGATAGTTCTAGCTTGGACGCTACTGGATGCCGCTATATTCTATTATAAAAGCATTTTAGGACTTTATATTAGCTCTCCTTAATCTCGCACTATCGTCAGAAAAAAGTTTGTAACGCCGGTAAGTTGCTTTCCCTTGCGCATGTCCGTTCATATTTTGCAGAAATAGAAACAATGTCGAGTCCTGCAATAGCAAAAAGGTTAGTACTAGTGTTACCTTTCTCGGCAGCTTGTGTCATTGTCATTAGGCATAGTTCATATCTTGCACTAATAGAAACAATGCTGTGTGACTTTACATCCATTATCCAAATTCTATGGACACTGAACCTTGTTCATTTCGGGCACATTTTTAGTCGAAAACACGGTGGAAATTTCCATATCTTCACAGTCGATACCTAAAATTGTTGGCTTCTTGAGAATCCTATGGTGCTGCTCAATGGGTCTTCTGGATTTTCATAAGTGATTTTTTATGAAACCTATCAGTCCAAGCGTCAATAGTTTATGGCCCGCAAGTTTTTATGAAATGATGTACCCATGTGTCAATCAACTAAGGCCTTTTCTTCCATATTGAAAAGCACTTGTTTGTGGATAATAAATCTTTAAATTCCTCGGTGGAAACGGTTGTCTAGTATGCACAAGTTTGTCACATGTTGCTTACAAATGCTGTCACTAGCAGAGGAACCCTTAACTTTTTAATCGATGGGATTCCTTTGTTATGACAGTTGAATTTGGAGGGTGATAAAGAACTTGCATATAAAGTCATGTTCTCTCCCGATATCTACATAGATACGATGAAGGGCAATGCTTTTTCAGGCTGGGGCATTTGTGACTAGAGGTGCTAAGTTCATTTCTTTTCATTTCGCAGAAGTAGCAACCGAGAAGAACGGCACCATCTGAACCATTGAAGTGATTGACAACCTGAACTGCTCACTGTACAGCTTTTTGAGCTTCCTCAGATCCTTGTCTTTCATTCATTTGATCAATTGTTACGACAAAATAATTATGTAGAATAATTTTCCGTAGAAAGGAAATCTTTACGTTTATGAACCATGGACCATGTTCATTGTATCAAGATATATGCAGCAATTGGGCGGCCATTCTCAACTACCTTAGAGAAGGCCAATCTAATATTTCTGGCTTTTGCACATGTAATTCACTACATATATATAAAAGCTCTTTTGATCTTCATGCTGAAGGCGGACGCATATCATATTAAACTTTGCCATCGTTTATGCAAAATGAGCTAAATATGTAAAAAAAAAAAACTGCATTCATTCGTTAGAGGCGACAAAAATGTCACCAAGTTTGAAATATTGGAACACGGTGTCAAGTTAACGATACACTGTGGTAGCTGCTGTTGCCAAGTCTAGAGATTTACGAGAGAGAAAACATCGCACACACTAACAAAACCTTAATTCCAATTAGGATCGCCCTTCCCAGAAGGGAGGGCTTGATCACTCAGATGATATACTCCCCAAATCTACACTTGCAGACATCATTTAGCTCATTTTAAGTAAATTATACTCAGGCTAACTTGACCTGTCTCAATAACTTATCGCCCTAAGGTTCGGATCGGATGTCTTATTTGATAGAAAACAAGAAAAATGGGTGGCGCTGTTTTTAAAAGATCCATCTATTGGTAAATTTGCTGACTCACTAAATTTGGTTGAATCAGTTGTGTGAATTGGTAAACTACAAAAGGTTTAAATAATTGAAAAATAAAAATTTTAAAATATTTAGAAAATGACACGTAACACCCTTGGGTCCACCACCATATTAAATCACTTTGCTACGCTACGTGTTCAATTCGAGGCCAATTCAATAACACTAATTAGTGGGACCCACCGCTTTTAAGAAAACGTCTACCCGCTTTACCTGACACTTGGTGCCACAATGCATCACACAATACTTCACTGTTCTTTCAATGTCACATTGAAGAAAAAGAGCTTGGACCACAAAGCACCAACTTAATACGTTTGTTCTCAATTTTGAGGCAATTTCTGGGGATTTTGGGGTTTACATAGGAGCAAAAGTAGGTGCGGGAAATTGTTTAGACAAACTCAATATAAAAAATGTTTATTTTTATATTGAAAAATTTATAGCAATTTTTCTCATTAATATAGGAATAGGAGTGCTTCTTAAACATTTAAAATTATATAATTAGTATGGCTTCGGCTCCACCCTTAGATTCATGACACTTGGATCTGATCCAGCTCGCGATTCCTGACCCATCGATTCTCTATATTCTGGATGTAGGTCATGTGGTGGATCAAAGTCAAGAGGACAAGGGCAGGCCAATAATGTGCAGCTGATCTGGTCAGCACTTGTCTTTGGACAAAATGGAACTACTGAGAAATAGGGAGCCACCCCGATTCAGTATACCCGATTGCTGATCTTATTTGCGATCCATTTGCCGCTGGCTTTGGTAAAGAAATTTGGATCTGATTGCCAATCGAGTTTGAATTTGCATGCAATTTCATAACTGAGTCTGACATAAAACAAACTGAATACATATAAAGTGAACCTGAGTTGGGTTTTGAAAATGGGGTCCAAATTTGAATCCGATTAGGTAGGGTCCGATTGAATTGAATTCAGTAAAGGGTGGATATGACATGCAGCTTATGTTATATGTATAATTTGTGAGAGATAAAATTAAATAATTTAAAACATGTACAGAGGCTTACCTGTGCATCTGTGCAATCTAACCTATAATATCTCATCAGATCTTATGGAAGTGATCCTACAATAATTTAGTAGTCCCTTCACAACAAGTCATATGCTAATGAGACCCACCACTCGAATGTTGAGAACCGCTCATTCCTTCCAAAGACATGGTGAAAGAGGGAACCGACAAAATAATAAATATATATGTCAACAAAAAAGGAGAGATAATTAAGAGTATAATGTTATATAAAAGTATAAAAGTCCAAACAAAGTTACATCGGCAATGCATGTTCAAGCAAAAGCTGCTGATCACATATCGTAGTCAGACAAGACACTACGATCAAACTAAAAAAAAGACATGTAATACTCGATATAAATGTAGATCTTTGCTAAGAGATGATTGTGATGTAATAAAAAGATTTGGACTGTCTCTGGAGAGTGTCATATCAGGAACGACGCTCTCTCTCTCTCAGGCTCTCACGGCGTGAATGAAGAGAATGAATGAAGAAGAGGATGAACAAGATGACAAAGGGTTTTTACTGGGTTCCAAGATAAATGTTCTTCAATATTTACGACCACACAGAGCAAAGAATATATAGATGCTGTTACAAAAATTTTGAAAATTAAGAAAACTTACTAATATATTAATAAATCAGGCTCCACACACAAACATGTTATACCCAGATATATTATTAGCTGTTCGATTTTATGAAACTGGGTTCCACCGTATTACAGGTGTCTACTTCAGGCAATCCCTTTCTTTATCAGGTGTTTCAAGCCTCACAATTTCAGACCAAAGGGCATGACATGTGAAATGTTGGTTCGCTGTACTATATGCCATTGCGGCAATTAATTAATAGAACCATGGAGCTTGTTATTCTCCATTCCATGTGAGTGAGAGAGAGAGACTCCTTCTTCTTGAAATGTAAAAGTAAAGAGAATGGTAATCGAATTTAGATTTCCCCCTTTTTTTTTTAGTTTCATGGTCAACTTATAGCATATTGAATGCTCGTCTCTTGCTTCTCGTGTTTTCTCTTTCATCTCTGGTTTTCTACGGTCACATAGGTATGGGTTACAAGTGCTAGTACGGGTACAGAGAAGCAGGTACGGATAAGGCTGTTCAACGACTCAAACGAACTCATTCGAGCTAATGAAATTGAACTTGAGTCAAGCTCGAGCCGAGTTCAAGTTTACATGCGAGAACTCGCTCATGAACAACCCTAGGTACGGATATCACATTTTGGCAAATCTTGTTACAACGATAATTATATATTTTTAATTTAAAAAATTTGAAAAAACAAATGATATCTTGATGCACAACTTGAACTTGTAGTCCCTGAGGCAGCCATCAAGCAAATAACTTAAATATATTCGAAAAGCATAAAACAACATATAACAACAACAATCATAAGCTGCATGACTTATAATCAAATCAAGGAACATGTCTGAAAACTCGACAACGGCATATGCAAAAAAAAAAAAAATAAAGAGATATCTTAATTTGGAAGAACAACATAATGAAACAACAAAACGAACACCGATCGGCTGTTAAAAACCAAAGCTAAACAAACAACAAACCTAACAAATGAATCTAGTGTCAACCATAATAACACGAGAGAACTCAAGAAAGAAACTGAAAGTCGACAAAATTCACCCTCTCGTGCTGCTAATCAAAATCAACAAAAAAAAAAAAAGAATAGTTAGATACATCGAACAAGTCGACAGACAAAAGAAAACAACACTCAATCGAGTTGCCCAAGCTGTCAAACCCCACAAAATTGGGGCAACCCTAAAAACAGCCAAATGAAAAAAGCCTGTCGCCAATTGCTGCCCAACCTCCCACCGGACGTCCGTCGCCAATGGCTGCCCAACCTCCCACCGGACGTCCGACGCCAATGGCTGCCCAAGCTCCCGCCGGACGTCCGTAGCCAGCTGCCCAAGCACCCGCCGAAAGACCAAAGAAGATCTAGAGGGAGAAAGTCGAGCATGGAGGCGAATTTACATTTTATTATGGTTTGGATTTGGTTTTCATCTAAAATCAAATCCAAAAATACCAAAACATACCCGTTTTGGCTTACCACTGTACCGATGGTACGCTGGTCAAAATCACGTACCATGGTGACATGGGTTTTCTGCTGTTACTAAAGTTAGGTGCACCTTGGGAATTGCAGTTGATGTTTTCATGGAAAGGTGGCAGCAGATATTGTCTTTCATAGGCAAATTGTTAGGACTCTAACAAACTTCACAAGCCACAAAAACCTCTCACATTGCTTAAATTGGCGTCTAGAGATCTTCACTTTCATGTACACAACATTTATTTTGCTGAATCCATTTCTTGCGCATTGTACAGTTTTGACCACTATTATTACGCTATTACTCGGACAGTTCATGGTCCACCCTCTGAATTTAATTTGTTTTGATGGGCTTATGATAAGACTGGTGAGACCAGAAAGGTACTTATATATAGATAATGAAGGGGTAAGTTATGCCTACCCTGGTTTCTGATCCGAGCAATGGCGTCCTTCACAGTGGAGGAGTTTGTTGGTGACGGAGTTCTCAAGGAGATACTCCCCAAGCTTGTTGAAGATGGCTGGGATGATGTCCCTACTCTCAAGACGATGAACTCTCAAGACATGGATGCTTCCAACATGACTACCAGACAGAGAGTATTTCTTCTTTCTGCTCATCCCTGGTGTTCAGCTTGTTCTCCGCGGGTTTAGTTCTTTTGGGTGTTTGATGGCTGCTGCCTATGAAGTTCTATTCAAGTATTGCTTTTTCATGCTTAATTGGGATACAGCTTCGAGCATCAATGGTCTTGTTTCATAAAACAGAGAAAATTAGAGCAAGTAAAACAGCGTTTATGTTTTTGTGAAAGGTTACTTGGTTTATGGTTCATGACTGTAGTAATCTTGCCGATTGTAGGAAACTGTCTGGCAGTAATGGACCAGGGAAAGGTTCTGCTCTTGTATTCGTTTTTTTTCTGGATAGATCTCTTTACTATTTTAGTTTCATATTTGAAGAAAGTTGAATGCGGATCGCTTGTTTTATCCTTCTTTGTGGGGCTTATTTTCTGTTGTTCGAACCCATTAAAGGTTCCAAGTTGCGTTTTATGCTCACCGACAAACAATGATGCAGCTTATTCTAGCGCTGTTTATACGGTGAATTGGTACTGTATGGGTGCTTTTCCGTCTTTAAAGTTTTTGCTAATTTATTTACATTTTATTCTAGGATGCACTGGAAATCAGATCATATTTGCATGACCTATCATTAATGCAATACGCTGATAGACTGGAGGCGTCTGGAAAGCCGTTGGCAGAACTTCTGAACTGTAATGCTAGTGTCCTTTCTTATCAATTTGGCATGAAGAGAGGCCACATTGCCCGTTTCATTGGTGGAACCGCTACTTGTGGAATCTCCATGAATTCCCCCTATAGAAAAAGAAGAACTCCTTCTGTTTGTACAGATGACAGCAAAAATAAGCTCAGTTTTAGCTCATCTCAAAAGAGTCAGACTTCCCCTCTGAGTTACAGGTCAACCTCGGGCTTAAGTGACAAATCTGTTGGGGAATTCAGGAGCAAAGAGGGGTATTTTTTCAAGGGTATCATTGCATCAGCACCTGCAGAGCCAAGACTTTGTGGTCTCATAAAACCTCTTCCTATTGCTAATGACATTGCACCTTACTCCATGATTGACAATATCACTGTTGAGAAACTAGCACCTGAGTATAAGTTTGGTATGAAGCCACTGGTGAAGCTGAAGACGACGACAGTGAAGGCTTCCAAACTGTGGCACGATAGACCTGCTGTATTGCTCTGTCTACGACGCCCAGGGTAGTAAACCTTGAATCCTTGATCCATACTTTTAGTTTCTTTGCTTAGGTTATAATCTGTTTCCAAAACCTCTTTCTAGTTTAAATTGAGAACATGCATCTGTTTAGTATCACTATCTTTGTCAGCAATTTCAGTTTCTCATGTTGCAATCTGTCTTTCAAAACCTCTTCCAAGTTTTGCTGCCTAGTTGCAGAGTACGAATAACAGGCCTCTGTTGAACGCCACTATCTTGTAGGTGCATAATGTGCAGAGCAGAAGCTCACCAACTCTATTCAAAGAAACCATTTTTTGATTCAATGGGAGTGCAACTCATTGCTGTTGTTCATGAGCAAATAGAGAAAGAGGTATGTCAGAACCAAGTGTCTGTTTTCTGTGCTCGGCCATAATGATTTTGAGAGTAAGCATCTTCATTTTATCCATAGGTCAAAGACTTCTGGCCTCGTTATTGGGGCGGGATGGTGGTCTTGGATAGACGCAAGGGCTTCTTCAAAGCCCTTGGTGGAGGGAAGTTGCTAACAGACAATATTTTAACAGGGTTCCTCCTGAACCCACGGGCCGTTGCAAATTATTGGCGTGCCAAAGCTTCTGGTTTGAACTATAATTTTAATGGTGATGGAAACACCAGCGGTGGGCTCTTTGTAGTTGGTAGCGGGAAAAGTGGCATCGTCTACCAGTTTGTTGAGAGGAATTTTGGAGATTGGGCCCCCATTACCGAAGTTATTGAGATCTGCAGCCGGCTACAGGTGATTTTTCCTATGTCATCCTAAGATGCTTACCATATATTTATTCAGTCTCTTCTCTCATTGATGCTAGCGTACCTACCGTTGGTTGCCGCAATATCTGAATAAAGCAGAAGCTTCGGACTTTATTGAATAATTGGTTTCTTCTTTTCATAAACATGACGCTAGCTTATCTCGATTTAACGGTGCTATGTCAGATACAATTTTCCATGAACACTCTAGTTCATCTGAAACTGTTTCCTTACAGAAAAAATATTTTTTTAAAAGACAATAGTAGAGAAACAGTTAACAGCTCATCCGTTGTACCTTTTATCTTGTTACTATTATTGTAATCGAGTTTGCATTGAGAAAGAATAGTAGATCATATAGAGCCAAGTATCTCAATTTTCCAGACAAAATTACATAATGAAGAATCTTGGCTTTTTTTTTTTTGGGTCATGTATTTGTTGCTTTTAAGATGCAAAGGCGCTAATTTTGTTTCTTCTCGTTATGCAGAAGTAGCCAAGTAAAGACCTTTGAATGATTTCCAAGTACATAGTGAGCTGTTCATTGTAAAGCTTGGAAGTCTTTCACAGTACGGAGAGCGAAGGAAACTTTGGTTTGTCAAGACCAGAAGCAACTAACCAGGGCATGTTGAGTTTGGTCTGTTGATACACCATTGCGTCGATCATGTTTATGTAAGACTCCACTAAGATCAAGTTTATGTGGTCAAATTGAATAATTAAAACTTTAGTTGCTTCCTGAATGCAAGCAAGATGCTTTGGCATAGGTAGGGAGGACTTCACATTTTACAAACTAGCTGACGTGATAAGAATCCATTTACTTAATTCAAAGAAGTGATCTTTTTCAAGGTTCGCAATGAAAGGAGAAAGCAGAAGTTGCACGTTAGGAGTCGAGAAATTGCAGGGCTACATCATTGTCCATGTGAAAAAGGAAGGCAGGAAGCCTACATGTGGGTCGCATTAGAAGAAAGTGTCGTTCTTGTGATTCCATTTGTGAAGCTGTTAGCAACCTTTCTGAAGTAGCCTCGTTGGTTGCGGCCTTTCAGAAGAGGAACGTCTGCTTTGAAGTATCATTGAGTCACTGAACTATCCATTGTTTTTTCTGGTAGGTTTTTGTGAAAGAATAATTGCTTACATAAAGCCTTAAAAGCGTGTTTCTCGCACATAAAGGACAATAAAAGATGAAAAGCTGAAGTAATGGCAATCCAAGTGTTCTTTAGCTTCAACAAGTTTTCTCTGATTTTCTTTGTCAAGCAACATACATATTTCCGCCTATAAAATGAACGAGAAGTTTTGCACGAACTTGAAAGCTGCTTTCTCCAACTAGAAACTGCTACCTCGTCCACGAATTGGTTCTCGGTGAATGATCATATTTCCTTTTCAAAATTAACAAAAAGAGGACGGAAGGGGTGTGGGGAAGGGGGAGGAGGGGGAGGAGAGAGTCTTGTCAAGCTTAGTTTTTGATGTTATTACTTCGCTTGAGAGCCATGCAAGTTGAAATGAATTACAAAAGCCTGCAGGTAGAAAAGGTACCCTACCCGTAACATGGAGCACGAAAACAACTTTCTGTGGTTGTCACTTGCCCGGCACCGACATACTTGCTGAAAGTTAAGACACCAAAATAGCTGAAGGAATCAGTCTTCAGTATGAACGTAATATCCAATGACTTTCCTGTCACAGGCTCACAGCCCAAAACGTAAGATATGACCGGGGTCCCTTTTGTTAATCCTCTTCAGCAGTACATAATATGAATCAGTAATAACTTCTACGATTCAACTTGAATGAGAAAAAAAAAAAAATCATAATAATTTATTTGTTTTCATAGCGAACATGCTGCAATGACGACAATGCAAGAAATTAAATCAGAGAATTTTATAACTAAACTGTTTGACCAACTCCTGGCCACAATCTTTCGGTCGCTATCAAACCTGCAGGCTGCAAGTTCATTTCCAGGCCTTTTCTGTTGGGTCGGTTATATGCAACTTGCATCGCTTTTCCCTTTGCAGTTTATCATATATGTAAGTAAGCTGCAGCTTTATATACAAAAACTCAAAGACCACATATGTATGAGCCACAAATAACTAGCTGGCAGCAGCTGTGCGCTTTGTAAAAAGTGATGCATAGGAGGCAATTCATCATGTTACACGTGGCCATTCTCATGTCCATTACCAGAAATCTCCACATGAGCAGATGCCATCTTTGAAACGATGAAACCGAGCAGCGTCTCTGACAAGTATATCTCGGCCAGCAATCTTAGAAATAAACTTTGTAGCAGTATGACAATCTAGACAAACTCTAAGGTTCTTTACCACTCTTATAGGCAAGCCATGTGGTATAAATATCAAGCCAAAAGCAATTGCAAGCCTTTCACTGTGGTAACAAAGCATCTGCTCCTTTTGTGTTTCCTCCACATCGTGAAGCACCGAGTCCGTGTCTGGTATATAGCCTTCTGCAACCATCTTAAGGTTGAGATTCTCTAGCTCCGCATATATCTGTTCGGAACATAGGTGAGTTCGATCACCAGCTGCAAAGATATGCCACTGGTTCTTATACTTGATCCAGCTGCATCCTGGCTCCTTTTTCACGTTCTTCGTCCTCATGCCTCTTCTCAAATTAGCCACATCCTCCCACTGTCCTTGAGCAGCATAAATGCTGGACAACAAAATATAACTGGCAGGATTCTGAGGTTCAAGCTGGAGCAGAGACTCAGCTGCCCACTTACCTATTCTTAAATTACCATGAATCCTACAAGAACTAAGAAGGGTGGACCACCCAACTGCATCTGGTTGATACGGCATCTCTTTTATAAATTTCTCTGCTTCTTCTAGTTTTCCAGCTCGGCCAAGCAGGTCAATCATGCAAGTATAGTGATCCGATGTGTGAACTACACATTGCTCTTTTAGCAACGAGAAATAGTAACGACCTTTCTCAACCATGCCCGCTCTACTGCAAGCAGAAAGAACACCAACAAAAGTAACGCCATCTGGTTTCAGACCACCAGCAACCATTTTCTCATACAAATCTATGCTTTCTTTCCCACTGCCTTGTTGTGCGTAGCCCACAATAAGGGCCGTCCAAGAGACTTCGTCTCTTTGAATCATTTCATCAAAGAATCTATGAGCATCTTCTATGATACCACATTTAGCATACATCGTGACAATGGAATTAGCTACGGTCACAAAAGAAGCTAACCCTGAGACTAGTGAGTAGCTGTGAAATTGTGTTCCCTCTTCAACTGATGCAAGATTAGCACAGGCACTTAAAACGCTTCCGAGTGTGAAATCATCAGGTTCGATATCATTTCTTTGCATCTCCAAGAAAAGTCTCATTGCTTCTTCATTAAAACCATTCTGTGCATAGCCAACAAGCATTGCAGTCCACGACACTATATTCTTTTCCGGCATTCTTGAGAAAACCAACTCTGCATAGTTTATGTTTTTACATTTAGAATACATATCTACAAGAGCACTTCCAACGAAAATATTGTTCTGATGACCAGTCCTGATTATATGAGCATGAACTTGCTTTCCCTGCTCCAAACACAAAAGACTGCCACAAGCAGTCAAGACGCCGCCGAAGGTGAACTGGTCAGCTGCTACATGTTCAAACTTCATGTCTCTGAAAACATCAATGGCTTCCTCTGCACAACCATTCTGCATGTATCCGGAAACAACCGTCGTCCAAGTGATGGAGTCTTTATCCTTCATTTCACTGAAAATTCTTCTAGCATGTTCGATCATCCCACATCTGAAGTACCCTGTGATCATGGTGTTAGACAAAACAGTATTTCTCTCACTAACTTCTTCAAATGCTCGGCACGCGTCCTCTATACATCCAAATTTCGAGTACATATCAACCAGTGGACTGCCCACAAAAACTATCGTCTCCAGCCCTACTCTTATGATCTGCCCATGAATCTCTCTGCCCAATATAACATCAAAATGACCCGTTGACAAAATTAGCAAGGTGGAGAATGTGATACGATTAGGAAGATAGCTTTCTCTCCTCATTGACCTGTAAACATCCAGAGAGTTGTAAACTAGGCCGCTAATTGCGTAACCCATTATCATCGAATTCCAGGATACACCATCTTTATCTGGCATTTCATGGAACAGTTTCTCCATCTCCCTAGTGCACCCAGACTTCGCATACCCCGCGAGCATGGTGTTCCACGAGAAAAGATTTGGTTGAGGAATTCTATCGAATACTTCGCGTGCCTGGCGCAAGTCTCCAAGCCGCGCATACATGTTGACAATGTTGTTCGAGAGATAGGTTTCTGGGTGAGACACAGTGCGAATGATGCGTCCATGGAGCTTCTTTCCTTCTTTTGGCTTGTTAGTGTCAATGCAAACTCTCAGCAAAGCTGCGTAGTAGTCTGAAACAGGGGACTTGGTCCTCCCGGGAGACAAAGATGCTGTTTTAGTTGATAAATGAAATATCTGAACGGAAGGGCGATAATACAGAGACGTAGAGCTTGATCTAGGTTTCAGTGGGAATGATCTCATGCCGTTACCCACTCTCTCTATTTCGGTTTCCCCTTACAACGCAACAATACAATGTTCCTTTGTTTTTGAAACGCCCTCAGAGTGCGCCATCACGGACGTGTCCTTCAAGCCCAAAAACGAGGAGAGACCTCCTCTGCTTCCTTTTCTTTATTTCCTGCTAGAAGGTAACAAGTATATTGAGCGAGACCAGAGGTTCACTTGAACTCACTCGGTTGAGGTCGGCTGGAGATCGACTCATTTAACAAAAGAGTTCGAACCTAACTGAAAACTCGAGCTTAGAACTGAGCAAGTTCGATTTCGATTCGACGAAATTGGAAGTAAACTTGTTTAGGACTTATGTTTTTATTTTTGTAATTTTCAACTTAAAACAAAAGAAAGAGATCGAGGAATTGATAAATGTGTTAGTTGAGCTCGAGCCTTGACTTTAATCGAGTCAAGATTGAACTGACCTCATATAGTTCTTCAACTCAAACTCGAGCCGAGCTCGAGCCATGCAACATATGAATCGAGCTCAAGCTAGGCTCGGCTCATATACAGTTTCATGGCATAAGCACGAAGAAGAGCTTGGATTTCTCTGCCATGTCCTTGGTCTTCATACAATAGAAATAACCTTTACATGCATGCGAAAAAGTTCACCAGATAATTGAACACACCATTAGTTGAACCCTACTTAATAAAAAATATCCTACCAGCATTTGAAAAAAAATATGTGGACATGTTTGGGCATCCTTAAACGTAATTTTGGCCATTTTGCCTCCAAAATAGTGTTTAAAAATATGTGGGCATGTTTGTGTGTCCTTACATGCCCTTTTGATTGTTCTGCCTAGAAAAAAGTGTTTAAAGTGCATTTGGGTGACATTCAAAACTATGTTTTTGAAAAAATCAGTTCTAGCAAACTGGGGTTTCAAAATAGCGCGAATATCCACACATGCATGTCATATCACAATCTCCAAAACATGGCAAACACACTTTGTAAAGTCAATTTTACATATCTAACACCCTTTTTCTGTCATGCCCAATATGAAAGAATGGAAAGTCAAGAACTTTAAAACACAGACGCACATGGAAATTGTGTCACATTGATTAGCATTCTATGATTCCTTTTCAGAAGACCATGAAAATCAAGCTACTTGCTTTGAGATGAATAAACTCAATAAGCACATAAATGTAGACGACATAGGAGGTAGACATTGCCAGAGTTGGTTAAAACCAATGTGAGTTGGCCAAAATCAGCCAATACAACTTAATTGGGGAAATATCGTTTATTATTTTCCTGCAATTTTTTGATGTGACAGAATCGTTAGTTGAACTTGTTAAAAACATGACATAGAAAAAGAACACACAATAATACTTCAAGCATATACGTGGTTCGGCATTTTGATGCCTACGTCCATGGGAAAGGGAGCTCTCACTTTATTCATTCTCTGATACGATTTGAGAGAAAATGAACTCTCAATATACATAATACAGGCCAGACTGATTTTAGTTAAGAGAATCACGCAGGATTCTCGTGATAAACAAGGTAACAAAATTTTTGATAAATAAGGGAACTATGAAATAAGAAAACTATGAGAGAATCTCAATTAGGCAGCTGTACATGATCTTTCCCAACAGAGAATGAGATAATGGAGGCAAACCCAATAATTTTGCTAACAATCTCCCCCTCAAGTTGGTAGACATATGTCTATCTGTCCCAACTTGTTAATCATAGATTTATGCTTTTCTTTTCCAAGGCTCTTGGTGAAGACGTCAGTCAACTGATTCTCACTCCTAACATGTGAGGTTTGTATGATGTGATCCTGAATCTTTTCATGAACAAAGTGGCAGTCGACTTCAATGTGCTTGGTTCACTCGTTGAATACCGAATTTGCTCCAGTGAACAGCTGCCATAATATGACACCTTAGTTCCATTGGTTCCCTAATATCCAAATTCATATACTTGAGGAGATATTTGATCCATATTAGTTTGCACGTGCATACGACCATGACTCTGTATTCAGCTTTTGCACTCAACACGTAATAATCGTTTGTTTCTTGCTCTTCCATGTCACAAGGTTTTTCCCAATAAATGTACAATAACCTGATGTAGATCTTCTGTCATTAGGGTCTCCAACCTAATCAGCATGACAATACCCATAAACAACAAGAGATTGACTTCATTTCATTAAAATGTCTTTGCCTGGACTGCCTTTCAATTATCGTAGTATTCTATGTGCCGCCTATACATGGCTAGACCTCAAATTGTGCATAAATTGATTGATTAGATTGACTGTATATGTTATATCTGGCCGAGTGACTGTCAATATATAAGTTTGTCGACAAGTTTCTAAAATCTTTCTATGTTTTCGATAATGTTTCCTTCTTCTTTCTTCAGCTTGCAGAAGAGGCGTCTTTACAGCTTTTGATCATAGATATCCAGTTTCATTGAGGTGACCAATAATATATTTTCGTTGGTAGATAAATACACCTTTGTTGGAGTGTGCAACGTCAATTCCATGAAAGTATCTAAGTGTCCCGAGGTCCTTGATTTCAAATTCTTTGTTGAGATACTTCTTTATAATATGCATGTAGTTGACGTCAATCCCAATAAGTATAATATCATCAACATATACGAGTAAAATAGTTACCTTGTCACTTCGAGTAGCTGTGAACATGGTATAATCTGCAATGCTTTGTTTGAAACCATACTTGTTGAGGGTTAGGCTAAGATGAGAAAACCACGCGCGGGGTGATTGTTTGAGACCATATAAGGCTTTCTTAAACCTGCACACGTAACCTGGTTTACTCGTGACACATTGTGGGACTTCCATGAATACCTATTCATTTAATTCGCCACGAAGGAAGGCGTTTTTTACGTCAACATGTAAAAGACTCCATCGTTTTATGGAAGCGACAATAAGAAGAGCCCTTACTATATTCATTTTCGCGACCGGGGTAAAGGTCTCAGTGTAGTTAATCCCTTCCGTTCGAGTGAATCCCTTTGCAACAAGTCTAGCTTTATATCACTCTACTTCTCCATTACTTTTGAATTTTATTTTGTAAATCCATTTGCATCAGACAAGTTTCTTTCCATCAGGACAAGGAACAAAATCCCAAGTATGATTTTCTTCAAGGGCTCTAAGTTCCTCTTTCGTGGCATCTTTCCATTTGACATCTTTACTTGCCTCCTCAAAATTTTTTGGTTCTTGAAGCTTGCAAGTCGCATGAACATAAGATTTGTAGACATTCCATCAAATGACAAATATTTTTTAATAGAATGAATATTATCAATAGTAATCACTAAACCTGATCGATGGTTTGCATTGACGAGAGGAATGTCTTACTTGAGGAAGAGGATCGGTGACGTCCATGGCAGGAGTTTGAATTCTTTCTTCATTATTTTGCTCACTCTCATCAGTAACTTCTTGATTAGAAAGAAAGCGGTTAACTTCATTATTTTGTCGGTGAGGAATCTGATTGAAGGCGTCGATCAAAGGAAGAGAAATGTTGTTGTTTTGCTCGGTGGGCTGAAAAAAATGTTCCTCTTGTTGGGCATTACCAAAATAATTTTCAGTCTCATAAAATTTTACATCTCTTGAGACCATCATCTTATTTGTAATGGGATCAAGGCATTGGTAGCCATATTTTTTACAAGAATATCCCATGAAAATAGTTTTGACTACACGTCTCTTAAACTTATTTCTGAATTTTTCCTACACCTGAACGTAACATTTGCACCTGAATACCTTGAGATGTTTAATGTATATTGGCCGGTTGAGGAGGAGTTCAACATCAATGTTATAATTAGGAATCCGGTTAGATACATTGCAGGCGACCCAATAGCTTCATTCCAATATTTTTGTAGCACATTCATGTGTATCATGAGAGCACGTGCGATGTTTAAGAGTTGACAATTTTTTCTCTCTGCAATGCCATTTTGCTGAGGAGTTCCAACACAAAAGTATTGAGGTTGTATGCATTTCTTTCGCATAAACTTTTTAAGATTGTCATAAGCCTAGACAATGACAATGAGCTTTTTCTCATAAGTGGAGGGTGGTTTAGCTTTTCCCATGAGTGCCTTTGACATGAACGCTATGGGGTGCCCGACCTAGCTAAGCACGACACCCACTCAGGTGTCATTGGCATCATCTCTACCACAAACTCCTTGGTGAAGTCCGACAGCACTAGAACATGTGTTAACATCATAGCCGACTTTAGCTTGCCAAATGCTGACCGTGACTTTTCGGACTATGCAAACTCTCCCTTCTTCAACATTTGCGTCAATCGAGACGTGCTCATTCCATAGCCTTGTATAATCGCCTATAGTATCTGGTTAGACCTAAGAACCCACTCAGCCCTTTTGGGTCCTTGGGTAGAGGCCAACGCTCCATGGCTTGGAGTTTTTCAAGGTCAGCCCTCACCCCTTCCTTGGATACGATATGCCTTAGGTAACTGATTGACGCTTGTCCAACCACTTACCAATTGTTAGGATCCGACCCTGCTGCGGCTGAAAGTGTTGCCGATGATCGGTTCTACTCCCAAGATCCAAGGAGGTAGGTGTCAGATCAAACACTAAAGTTAAAGCTTTACAAATTTATCCCTGGCCAAATAGCAACCTTGCAAAATCAACTGTAGGTCAAGGTCCCTCCAACCGCTTTGATACCAACTGTTAGGACCCGACCTTGCTGCGGCTGAAAGTGTTTCCGATGATTGGTCCTACTCTCAAGATCCAAGGAGGTAGGCATCAGATCAAACACTAAAGTTAAAGCACTACAAATTTATCCCTGGCCAAATAGCAACTCCAACGTAAAATCACCCTTAGGTAAAGGTTATAAGTTGGTTTACCCAGTCCAAGTTTCCACCTACTACAAAAGCTATGAGTTTGTAAGGCTTGTACAATCACATTCGATACAATTATTCACTCCTCACTCACCCATTCAATAAAACCATTCACATCCACCTTGTCATACAATCTTTAAGCGATGCAAACCACACCTGGCACTCCTTAGGTAGGTCAATGTAACCTGAAAATGTGTCCTCAGCCGAGAGTCAATGTAACCCGGAATTGTGTCATCAGCCGATAGTGCTTTGGAGGAATCCCTGCCAGTTACGAGCCAAATAGGATAGCTGAAAGCAAGTACGCCCTCCCTGATTCTATATGGGATTGCCGGTCTCACCTGTTGGGCCTCACCCGACGCTCCAGATAGCAATATCACTGGGGTTAAGGTCCAGCAGATATGGCTGCCCTCAGTATTTGGCTGCACCTTCAACTCCTTCAACTGCGGTAACAACTTGTAGCTCCTTGTCAACTCTCGTGGATACCTCGGCACAAACAAGAGTAAAGCCAGTAAATGATCTATTAAATCAGCTAGAGCTTAATGAGAGAAGAGGAAATGCATCACCGAATCTACAGCTTGCCCCAAGTTATTAGATGTATGGGGAAGACAATCACCGGGGACACAGATATCTCCTCACGGTAGGCACGATGAGCAGCAGTCGATATCTCCTTATGCATTCGGCTATAAACTTCTGTTGATTACTTCAACAAAGTGGCAGCAAGTTATGCTATAAAGATTAATAAATAATGAGATGCAACCAAGTGTTAAGAGTCGTCACCGGAGGACCGTTTAACCCCAGTCCTTTGGAGAAAATAAAGGGACGCTGTCACCAGAGAGCGCCGGCGAACACAAGCGACTCTCTCGCACCAACTGCTAATGGCAGCACGAGTTCTTCCAGCAACCACAACCAACCTGCCGCAAATGTCCCTCCCGACAATAGAATGTAGCTGTTACTAAAAGGATAAGGATCAAAGTCAAAGGTTGCCCAAAAAAGAATGTGTTACCGAAGGGAAAGTCTACCCCATGTTGTTGCATATATGGGGAAAACAATCACCAATATTACTGGCGAGCGTGATTTTCTTGCCGCAAATCTTGGTATAGTGATAATCTTCTTTTTGCAACAATTCTTTCTGCTTTTAGGCTATGCACGACAATACAAATCAAATCCCAAATATGGAAACAATCAAATAGAATCAGATATTATTGGAAGCATCACCGGATTTTATGGAAATCCTAAATTCAAACTAAAATGGTGGTGTGGTTGCCACTCGGCTGAGATTTTCCCTGCTCGCTATGAATGCTCCACCCGAATTCCATCCGTTGTCGCTTGCATCATCAATTCAAGTCCAAACTGACTCAAACTTGACCAGATTGTTGCTTGGATCAGGGTGATCCTCTTGAGTTGGTTGCTGACCTCCAATCTTCTTCCAATCGCCGAATTTTGATGCCTGATCAGAATTTTTTCTTGCAGAACTCAATTATGAACAAGTGGAATCTGATAGACTAATATTCTTTTCTCCCTTCAATCTCCTTCATCATACGTTGCCTGGTAAAAATGGGATCACTCAATGCGAAATCAAACTTGGGTTGCAGAATCAAGGCCGAGACCGTTGAGAGTAAGAACCAATGTGAGACTGCCGCTGGAGAGGCGATCAAATGCATTGGGTCTTCTCCTAAACCACTTGATCAAACTTGATCTTCGATCTTGATTGAAATCGCTCGATCTACTCATACGTTATATTGGTTTTCACCAGAATTGTGTGGGTATCAGCAGCGTTAGATCAATCGATATCGAAATCTACCAAGCCTTCTACAAAAAGTATCGGGAGATGTAGATACTTATCTGCGCTAGAAGACTCACCGGTGGACGGATTGCAAGTTGAAAAGCCGCGACCAGAGTCACAGGTGTCGTCCTCCTCCTCTACGATCCCTGACAGGATTTCAACCTCTAAACTCCTTTGGAATATCCGGCACTACCTCTCACGCCAGAGATTTTTCACGGTTGTCAACATAGCTGCCAAAGGGAAGTTGCACGCGGGAGAAAGAGAATTCAAACTTTGATTAATTCAAGATTAGGGTTTTACACGCACGATCTTAGCTTTTATACTGCTAGACCAAACTGGCTCTAACACTGTCTCGAGCTGAGATGATACAAAAAGAGAAAGGCGAAATAAAAACAAATGCATGAGATAAAATGGACTGAGCGCTTGGCTCGCACCCGCCCAGGTTGCACCTGAGCTCATCTCGATTGGGTCGTCTGACTTCATTCTACTGAAAGGAAACTGGGCTCCTGCCTACACTTGACTAGGTTCACCCTAGGCTGCTAAAGAAGATCTCTGCCTCTGACCATGTCCGCTGACCGGACCTAGACCTAACGTTGTCTCGTTTCGTTGGACAACTAAGCGCTGCTCACCCTGGTCCTATGTGGAGTCTTCATCTGGTCGCACCCCGAGTTCGAGCCTACCTTCCTTCTTACACACGCGCTTAGCCTCACTTAGGCTCACAATGTGCCTCACAATCGCTACTTCGTTCTGACCGATAGCCTCACTTTGAATCTGCTCATGCCCGTCAACTAGTCCGGCTCAGGAGTTATTGTTGCACGCATTCCTGTCGCTAGACGCTGCCTTAGTCACCATGTCCTGCTCGTGGCTCGACCGACCTCAACTGATAACCACACTACGTTTTTCGACCTTAGCGTCTACGGGACCCTCCTCAGCATTAACCTCACTTGCGTTACATGAGTCACATCATCAATAAAAGAGACATGGTATCTATATCCGGTATGAAATATTTCAGGAGTCGGCCCCCATACATCAAGTGTACAAGATAAAATTTTTTTAATGATTTTTCTATGGATGATCAAAACAAAAGTCTTGTGAACTTGAAAAACTCACTAGGGTCGCATGCCCAATTTTTAGTAGTGAGATGAGGAACAAGTTGTTTGAGACTCCAATCTAAAATGTGACCCAATCTAGCATGTCATATCCGGTACTCAGAGTTTCTTCGACTGTCTTGGTTGGTGAGAAGACTAACACAATAATCATCTAGAACATACAATCCTCCTTGTAGATGACCTTTACCAATCACTTTCTTCGAGTTCAGTTCCTGAAACACCACGTCCTTGGAAGAAAAAATTACCAAACAAGTAAGATAGAGCAATCTTACTAACAAAAATCAAATTTGCTACAAGTTTGGGAATGAGAAGAACTTTAGATTTATGGTTTCCAAAGAACATCATAGTACCAACACCCTTCGACATTTATGAAGAGCCATCGGCAGTGAACACACGCTGTTATAATCTTTGATAACTTCACTAACTGTAGATGATTCCTAGTCATGTGATCAGTTGTTCCAGAGTTGATAATTCAAGTATTGTTTTTTGCCATAGAGAATAAGACTAGAGGCTTACCTTTAGATGTTTCATCGACTGGTAGAGGAGATGAGATTAGTCTTGGAGAAATTTTGAAATTTTTTTTCCAAATCATCATTTGTAACAAAATTTGCCAAGTTGATATCATTTGAAGACGTGCTTGGTTTCTCCTTCTCGGGTCTTCCTATGATTTCCCAACACAGTTCACTGGTTTATCTTGCAGTGAGTACACTTCAATTTGCTATGAGTTCTTATATTGTTTGGTCCGCTTCTCTGTCCTTCTTGAGTGCGAGAAATATATACAACTTTTTCAGAATTTTTACCAGCCCCCTCATCTTTGGTGGATGAGTTCATAACTCTCCGCCTGAATACTTCTCTGTAAATAATTTGACAAACAGTGTTGAAAGTTGGAAGAGGAGATGTGTTCAAGATCTGTTGTGCAAGGTCTCATAGTCTTCACTGAGACCAGCCAGTACTTTGAAGATTTTATCTTCCTCGAACTGCTCGAACCGCTGTTTGAAGATATCAAGATCAAACGTAGACGGTCGATATTGAAGGAGTTCATCAAAGAGGCTGCGAAGTCTACTGAAGTAGAGATGGACATCCTTGTCTCCTACCGTGAGATTAACATTCTCACATTAAATTTGATATATTCGAGGAAGATTGTTTTGCTCATTAAATAGCTCTTTGAGTGACTCCCAAATGCCTTGGGCCGTGTTTTGATATATGAACATATTTTCTATTGATGGCTCCATCGAGTTTATCAACCAGGACATAACCCTGTCGTTCTGATATTCCCACTCTTCATACCTAAGATCATTAGGAGCAGGAGGTATGTTTTTTCCGTTGATGTGTCTGCCTTAGATCTCCCACTAAGAAATAGGTGTCCAACTCAAATAGTTTGTGCCATTGAGGAGAGTGGAAATGATCTTCAATGTATTGCCATGCTGATCAGAGGATTTTGATCCTCTGAAATTGTTGTCTTCTTGAGCAGCTCCAGTTTGAATGCCAGCCATTAGCAATAAGATCAATATGCTAGAAAAAGCTCAATACGTCAGAACCTGATATACTAGGTGCTCTGGTACCATGTTAAAAACATGGAATAAAAAAAGAACACACAATAATACTTCAAGCATATACGTGGTTCAGCATTTTGCTGCCTACGTCCATAGGAAAGGGAGCTCTCACTTTATTCATTCTCAAATATGATTTGAGAGAATATGAACTCTCAATATAAAGAATACAGGCCAGACCGATTTTAGTTAAGCGAATCACGCAGGATTCTCGTGATAAACAAGGTAACAAAATTTTTGATAAATAAGAGAACTATGAGATAAGGAAACTATGAGAGAATGTTGATTAGGCAGCTGTAGATAATCCTTCCCAATAGAGAAATGAGATAATGGAGGCAATCCCTCTAATTTTGCTAACGAAACTTTTATATTAATTAAACCGTAGAAGTGTCAAATTCATATTTTAAATATATCATTTCCTTTTTAGCATATGTTCAAGTTTTATTAATTTCTTGGCCTGCATTTTTGGATTTCCTTAAAGCTCAAGAGTTGAATGCTTCTTCTCCGCTTTCTTTCATAAACTAGAGTATTTCAATTCAAAAACTGATTTTAAAGACATCAATAAATGCAATCCCCTTATGATATATGCCAAAATATTCACATAACCATCTCAAGTAAACAAGCATAGAGTCCCCTGGGGTTTACCAGAGTACCAAAATATTCCCAAAAGCATGTGCTCGCACCCCACCCCGTTCTAGGGGGCGTCAAAATGCGAATTAGCAATTTTTTTTTTTAAATTAGAGTTTGGAGGGAAATTTTCAAGAAAAACGGATCTGCCTGTCGGTACGAGGTCCAACCGTTCCTGCCACCTTTAACAGGGGTAATTGGACCAAGGACTAAGGATCATTTTGATAATGTTTGAGTTATCGATGTAAATCCTATATGCTTGTGCATTGATGTTTTGGTTTCAAGAATCAAAGTTCATCTTGAATGAGTGACTTCTTTTTGAAAATAAATTCCTTAGAAAATGACTTGAAAAGTTATTTGAAGATTGGAGGGTTTTCAAATTCATTTGAAAACCTTTGTTTTGTCGTTTGTTTTAAAATCCACGATTAGGGATTTTGAAGATTGAAATCGAGTTCTTTGTTATGAACTCAAGATGATTTTTGGGTCGAAATTGTGATAGTTTTATGATCAATTTTTGAGAAAATTGCTAAGTTACCTTAGCAAACAAAATTGATTTTGAATTCTTCTTTTGCCAAATCATGTGATTTGGTCTAAGATATTAGAAACTTGAGATTTGATTAGGTAGACTTCATTCTTTTGATGAAACATAGCTTCCAAAAAGTTAGAAAACGTGTTGTTTTCTAAACATATTTTACCAAGAGTATGAATGCATTGCTTGTGTTTTTTTTGGAAGTTAAGTGAAGTTTACAAATTCTTGTTATAATATGACTTGGTCAATTTTTGGAACTCAAATTTGAAACTTAATTTCTTGAGAATGTGCATGTGGTGCTATTTACTTTGGGTGAAAGTGAATGCATGAAATAAAAATGGAAACTACATAAGACATTCATCATTCTCTCTCTCATAATCTCAAAAGATTCATTCATATGAAACAATCATTCTTCACTCTCTCATAATCTCTCAAAGTCGATTCATTGTGATTACATGTCATACAATCTACACATAAAGATTGATTTTAGATAAAATGTCGAACTTTCTCTAAATGTGTTCATCATATTATTAAGCACATAAATTAGAGATGCAGTCCATAAGCTTGAGACTTAACATAAAATTATCAAAATAATGAAAAATATACAAATGATGTCAAAATCAGTTTTTAAAATAGATGGGAGATGTGAATGACATCCACTTTTGTCTCAAAATAAAAAAAAAATCAGATTTTATTCTGATTTAAATAGCTGAAAATTGTGGACATTGATTCCAAGAGAGAGCTTGTTTCTTAGATAGAGATGACAAGTCTATTAAATCTATTCAAATTTCAGATTTCATACCAATGGAATAGTCAACTTCTTTGAACAATTTTAAGATAGTTGGTCTCCTTTTTGGAGAAATGATAACATTTTACAACATTTTAGGAGAAGGATTGATCTTATGCAAATTTGAAAATTTATGGATGAAACCAACTTTTCATAAAAAAATATTTTAAGAGGCCGATAGAATAGGTTTAGATTTTTTTTTATTGTTCCTCAAAGCCTAGCCACTTTATGGCTGAAAATTGACATTTCAAATGTGTAAACTTTAACACTCCTAAATCAATTATTGTAAAGGATGACTTAATTTCAGTAACTTGCATACACTTTACATATGAATTGCTGGAATTAAGCAAACTTTATGATGAAAGAAAAGTGATTTCATAATTTTGCACTATGAAAATCAATAAAATGATCCGCTTTCTTAAAAACTAGTTTGGAGATCGTGTTCCAACCTGATTTTAAAAGAGGAAAATGACTTTTAACAAGAGATTGCATGTGTATACATATAACAATATACACACACACACACACACACACAGATATATATATATATATATATACACGTATCTTGCTCATTAAAATGAAATTTTATCAATGGACTGCATAACTCATGAATCATGATGATTCTTGGGTGGGTTCTTTTACATAGGAATATTGAAAACTTATTTCTAATTAGGGCTGGGTATCGGGTAGGCCGGGCCGGCCCGACCCGATAAAAATATAAAATCGAAGCCCGATGTTCGAAACGGACCAGCCTGAGGCCCTGCCCGTTTTTAAACGGGCCAGGGCGGGCCCTTGCAAAATTGGGCCTCAGGCTTTGATTTATGCCCGAGGCCCGGCCCGATTATTAACGGGCTGGGCCGGGCTTTTTCGGGCCGGGCCACACCAGTTCATTTTCTCCCATTGACTTTCTAGCTTTACCCTGCTATCGTGAAGGGCCTCTGAGCAAGCGGGTGCCCCTTTCTGTGGATCGTGTGCGAGCAAGACTGGCTGGCGAAGGAGGATTTCAGCGGCAAGGGCCTGGTGGTGTCCTGATGCAGGCAGATGAATGTCCTCTCTCATCCCTCCGTTGGTGGCTTCCACCATCGAGGGCATATCTGCCAACCTGCCGTTCCTCACTTTCCTCATTGCGGTAGAACAAAGTTGCAACAACAAAATGATATGAAGATGGTGGGTAGGGAGAAAATAGCGGCGATGGTGAGGAAGGTGATGGATTTTGAAAGGAAGAACAACAGGGAAATGAGGAGGAGAGGCAGAGAGTTCAAAGGCAACGTGAAGTAGTCATGAATGAAGAACAACGAAAAACCCTAACATAAGTTTATTTTTGAAAAAAAAAAATTTATTTGTCGGGCTTCTCGGGCCCCCGATGATCACAATCGCTGGCCCGAGCCCGGCCCGTTAGTTACCGGGCCGGGCTAGGCCCGATAATCAAATTTTCAAGGCCCGAGCCTGGCCCGAGTCGGGCTGGGTACCCGGCGGCGGCCCACCCCTTTGCCCAGGCTTATTTCTAATCTCTCCTACCACCCTGATCAATTGAATTGAAAAAGTATGAAACAAAATGAATTTAAATAGAAAAAGATGAACGAATGCTCAAGTTGGTCCATTTTTATTTTTACCATGCAAAGGTGGATTACATTCATGAGAATAGATTCATCTTTAATAGGTTTTTTCATCATATATGTTTCAGCAAGACCCCTCTCTCACCGTGGGATTCTCTCGTTTTAGGGAGTTCAAAATGGTTTAAAACTTGTTGTTTTGAAGTGGACATTGCCTTGGAGCCCTTTTCAAACTTTGATATATGGGTTCATCTTGTAGAAAAACCAACTCATGCATGCATTATGCATTAATATGTACAATTAATAGTAGTTTTTTCATAGCTGGACATCATTCCCAGCCATGAAATAAATGAAAATAAACCCTTCCTGTGAGTAGGGGTGGGTATCGGGCCGGGCCGGGCCGGCCCGGCCCGCTAACAGTCGGCCCGGGACGGCCCGTCGGGCCTGAAGCCCGGGCCCGGGCCCGGCCCATTTATATTGCCGGGCCGGGTACCGGGCAGGTCCACCAAAAATCAGGCCCGGGCCGGGCCGGGCTTTATGAACAAATTCCATGCTCTTTTTTGTGTCATGTGAATATAAAAGGGCAGTACTAGAAAATGCAAAAAAAAAAAGCCCATACGAGAAAAAAAAAACATGCATTTGCATGTTCTTCAGTAGCCAAATAAACGTATAACACACAGATAAGAACTTCTTATACTTACCAAAATGTCAAACATTGACAGTTTTTTNTTAAAAAATTATAAATTTCATAAACGGGCCGTCGGGCCGGGCCGGAGAAGTGACAACCAGGCCCGGCCCGTTAAGATATCGGGCCGGGCCGGGCCGGGTGAACTTCGGCCCGAGAACCAAAATTCTCAGCCCAAGCCCGGCCCATGCCGGGCCGGGCCGGGCCGGCCCAACGGCGGCCCGGCCCGATACCCACCCTTACCTGTGAGTGCTTAAATTAAAAATAAGAGCAACAAACTGAAATTGATAAAAATGGATTAGAGTCACCTACCTTGTGGTCGATCATGAGGATTGATATTCCTCTTTGCTTGTTTTTTAAATCAAGCAATCCTAAGCAAGAATCCTAGCTTGGGTTCGAGCTTAGCAAAGCAAGAAGAAGAAGAATGACTTGCTGAAATTTGCACTGAGGAAGAGAGAGAGCGTCTCACCACAAAAATCTTAAGGGTTCACTTAAGCACCCTAACTTAGCGAAATCAATGGAGAGAATATGGGAAAATGAAAAGAGAATGAGAAAAAAAGAGGGGAAGAGGGCTTGCACGAGTTTTTCTTCTCCTCTTTTGCTTCTGCCTCCTAGCTCCTTGGTTGCAGAAACTTGATAAAAACTTCAAAAATTCGTCCCCCTACCCCTTGGTTGCCAACGGAGGTTTAATGGCTCTAATTGAGCACACCCAATTCATTTACACGAGCCAGGTGGGCTGGGCTAGGTGTGGTCAACCTTGGTTCAGACTTAGCTGCTTATCTTTGACCAAAATTTTGAACAAAAATGCCCTTGTGTAGGATTTTTCCTTATTTTGTTCTATTTATTTTTTTCTTTATTTGAAGTTGAGCTTGTTAGGTTAAAATCTAGTTTTTAAGCTCTAAAGGTTATTGAATTATGATAATTCAATTAAAATTTGAATAAAATTTAAAAATTCTATCAAATTTGGTTTGGAAATAGTATTTTCGTCCATAACTTGATTAAAGATGGTTTTCAATTGAATCAAACTTTAGTTTGAAATATTGAATTTTAGTTTGGTATTTGGTTTATGCATTTGAAAAATCCAAATGTATATTTACCTTTCATAAAATCTTAATTTAGGTTCTGTAATCTCAATTTGCTCATAAAAGGGTAAAATTATCCAGATTGGACAATTTTGCCCAATTGGCCAAAGTCATAGCTCATTTGCGAGTAGTTTTGACTTTGTTTGAGGTTATTTGATGAATTTGAACTAAGAAAGTTCCTAATTGAGCAAAATTGTACTTTGATTGAGTTTAGTCAAAGTGAATTCGATCCAATCAAAGTCTATTTTGTCTACTGATTGGGTCGGGAGACAGACCTACACTTTTGACTGAGCTGATGGCACCACATTTGGGTGCATCCAGGTCAAACCTACTTGGATTAAGTAGGTTAGGTGAGTTTAATTCTAACACTTAATGCTTCTTCATAATTTGATTTTTCTTTAACTAAGAGAGACAGGGAGAGATTAATGTCTTTCTTTTCCTATGAACTCTTATTCATTTCCTTTTGCAAATGATTTTTTTTATTTAATTGACGGAAGATATTTTTGGAAAAGGGAGGTGTGTGACCTCTTGGGTGGGTTTCTGACCACACGAGCTAGTGGGGCCCACATGTGGGTCCCACATGGTCTTCTAGATCGATTTAGATCCAATTCTTGAATTTAAATCAAAATTTGGATTTTGCAATCGGATTTGGATTCCAAATGACATTTTTCATTGGATTTTGATTCCAAATGACATTTGTAATTGGATTTGAATTTCAAATCCTAATTTGGATTTAGTTTATGATTTGAATCTTAATTTTTCTTTAGATTCGAAATTGGTTTTGAAATTGTAATTTTTTACAATTCTTTTGTAAAGTCTTGACATTGCTTCAATCAACTAGGGTGGAAAAATTTGGGTGTTAACAGATGCCCCTCTTTGTTGTTAAGTAAGTTGAAGATTGAGCAGGTTTGCATGATTAAGGTTTATGTAGTGATTTTTTTAACTGTTTCAGCTTAAGCTTTTTACCTGCTCCAAATAAAGCACAATTGCGGCAGAGTAATCAGCTTTATTGCAGCCCCTTTTTGCATGTTATGTTAGAACGAATAGAGCCCTATGGTTGGCAAACTTGTGCTTTGGACTTGGATCAACTGAAAATTGGGTCAGCGCTTAAAAGAGTTGACTTGGCAACAAAAATTCTATTTCTTGGAAGATTTTGAGGTTTGGGTTAATGAATCTTGAAACCGACTCATCACTTGACAAATCATCTTGAAACTGACTCATCACTTGACAAATCACTATGTAATTGGCCAACATAAAACAAAAACCCACTTTTCTAAGGGTAATGATTATTACAAAATAAACTTTTTTATTCTTATTAAATGCAAATAGAGAAGTTTCTAACATTTTTAAATTTAAAATTTGAATCTCAAAATTGAATCTGGCCCAAATCTTGCTTTTAAATTGACATCGGAAGCCGAACTTTCAAATATGCCACCAAATCGGATCCACATTTTCATATTACTTAAAAAGCCGACTTTCAAAACGGATGTTGGATATAAGAAACATATTCAAAATCAAATCCAAACCCAATGTTTAAATTTTAATTTGAATCTGATATCATTTTTTTAAATCCAATTCTGATATGACTTCTTATAAAGGACCCAAATCTTGGGATGGAAATTATTCAGGCGTGTCAATCTCATAAAAATAAAGAATAGAGACAAAGAATAGATATTTATGATTTGAACCTCAAAAGAGGACCTCTTAAGAGCTAAAAGGAGGAAAGGACAAGAAGAGTTCTTATACAGGGAAAGTAAAGTTACAGCGTTTTATGCCGCATTTTGAAATGCCGACAGAAACTCAATCTTCCAAAACTCTGAGCCAAATAAAGCGGAACTAGAACATGACCCTCCCCTCTCTCATGCGTTGGAGCATTGTCATACTAAATTAATGGGGGAGGTTGGTGCGGGTTACAACTTACATGTGGTCAATTGCTTACTCAGACTTCAAAAAACTTTTTAATTTATATTGATATTTCTGAACAATTTTTTTCCATTTACATGGTAGTGCTTCTTAAAATTTAAAAGTTTATACATGTGCCCCTTAGTTAGAATGATCATGCTCCCCCTTCACTACCATAGCACCTCCACCATGTGTTAGAAAGTTGAGTGTCTTTTCAATTATTGTTTCGTTAGGTCTTGCCCACAGGGATAAAAAATGCTTCAAAACCTAATGAAAAACAGGACACTCGTCAACTTGAGTAAAGTACATCCACCATATAAAAGTCTACATTGCACCAACAGAAATCAAACTACAAATTCTACTTATACCGACCTATCAGCTTATCCAACTATGGAACACTCTTTCCGGCCAACTCCTGAATAGCAGTAGTTCTGCCCATTTGTTAACACAACCTCGAGCCGACTTGCACAATGGTCTCTCTCTTTCTCTTATTCTCACTTTAACCATGACTTATTCTCCTGTCTTTTCAACATGTTACTCATGATTAGGACAGGAGGAATGATGTAATTCGTCCACTATTTTGACAGCCAAGACATCACGTGACCAATGGAGACATTCTGATATGTGGAGTAGACCATGACGATCCAGCTTGGGCACACATTCCCTATGTATGCACTGATTAAAATGCCCTATTCAAGTGAAAAAGAAGACTTTTTGAAATGATAAAATGAAATTAATGAAAAAATTAGAAGACGAAAATGTACGTAGCTTGAAAAAATTTCTAAATTTCCACTGCCTCCTTCCTTTTTCCTTGGTGTATATGTGTTTCCTGTTGAGGACGATTCCGATTCACGCTGGTTGTGACTATTTGAACTGATACCGGGAAGAGGCAGTTTGGGTGGTTTTTTTTTTTGTTGAAGGATCAAATTATCGCTATGAAGGTGCATGCCTCTATTAAAGATTGACACTGCCATTGATGTGAAGATGGTAAGACTATAAAATCGACATTTATTTCATCTATTACGTAACGCTATGTAACGCTAGCTTATTTCAAACATAAAATTTCCCATTTTGTGAGAAACTAAAGTTCCTATGATACTCAAATTCAAGGTAAACCTACCCACGCTATTTGTTTTAGTTCACTCTTCTAAGATACATGAGGTCCTAAAGCAAGCTTTTGAGTTAATTTCCTTTGCCACTAATGCATGTTTGTCTTTTGCAGAAGCAAGTGAAAACTTTATTAATGTAATTAACACAATGTAAAATAGACAAAAGGATACAGTCTGTGGCGTGTTGCTCACATCATCAGGTGGTACTGAGTAGACACAACTGTCTTAAAAGTCTCATATATCTGAGTACACAACACTCAGACCTCCCTCTCCCTCTCTCTCTCTCTGGAGGTCTGCCGTGGACGCTGGTGTCCATCGGCGAGCCGGAGAATCTCTCTTTCTCTCTCTCTCTCTCTCACTCTCAGCCGTTCCATCCTTCATGCGTACAAAGAGTGCTTCAGAGCCCTCTTCTCCGGATCCCTCTATTTTCCGGTGGCAGAACAGGAAGCCTTCTTTTTTCTGACTGCTGATGGCCGGCCCTTCAGCTCCATTTTCTCTACTAATTTTACTTGTACTGTAAGCTTTCTGTTGGCATTCAATAGTTCCAGCACCACATGAATGGGCAACCCTCCCAAGTGCAGAATCAATTCATTGCCAGAACTATTGAATGCCAACAGAAATCTTACAATAGAAGTCAAATTAGTAAACAAAATGGAGCTGAAGAGATGGCCATCTGCCGTCGGAAAAAAGAAGGCTTCCTGCTCTGCCGTCAGAAAACAGGGGGATCTGGGAAGAGAGAGAGAGAGAGAGAAAGGAGAGAGAGAGAGAGAGAGATTCACTGGCTCGAGGACGGACACCAGCATCCGCGGTGGACCTCCGGGGAGAGAGAGGGAGAGGGAGGTCTGAGTTTAACCAAAGATAGTGCGCGACACGCCATAGACTGTATCCTTTCGTCTAGTTTATATCGTGTTAACTATATAAATAGCGTTTCACCTGCTTCTGCAAAAAACAAACATGCATTTAGTGGCATAACAAAACTTCTTGGAATACTACAAGATTCTTTTAGTTGATGGATTTTCTGAGATAAAACCCTCATTATTTCTGGTTCATTTTCCTTCATTGGCTTTCAGTTCAATTTTTGATTGTTTGATCATCCTGATAGTTCATCGCGGAGAATTCCTCTCTTTCACTTCATCTAATACATTACAATTTCATATTACTTAAAGCCGAGAACCAGGAATTCACGAAAATTTAACTATGAAGTGGAAAACAAAAAAGCGTCATTGATTGAGTTTCATGAAACAAACGGCACTGAGATGGACAAACCACATGCTAAATCATACCCTGTACTTTGAAGAGGAGATTTTGTACCTCCAATCAAATATAACAAAGAAAATAAATACAAAATCAAAACCGTAATAGACTCTCCCTTTCAACTCAGAGCACGCGAAGATTGGGCGAGCTTCAAATCAAAACAGAAATAGACATACGGTAACGTGGTTTGGCATGTCTGTGCCTACGTTCATTCATCTACTCATTGTTTTTTAATTCTTTGCTTATTTCTATACCCGTACCCCTCATTTCAAGAGTCTAAATTTTTTTGAGTTAGTGCGCCTCAAGGCCCTCAACTGAAAACTCTCTGTCACTGCACTTTTTTCTCATGTCTCTCGCCTCTATTCGCCCTTCCTCTCTTCCCAAGCTCTGGCAATGGTCCTACCTTCTTGGGCTTCGGGGATGGTCCTACCTTCTTGGGCTTCGTGGATGGTCCTACTGCACCGTACACGACTAAATCCGCGACATAGCGGACTTCTTTTCTATCTGTCCAATATTTTAGAAGCCATAAGCTGTCTTAGGAAGACTACTTATCGAATGTTAACCCATGAATTTGCATTTCTGATAGAATCATGCCACCATGGAACCACATAATTAGGTACATATTCCTAGTAATCAAACCTATTAGAAAGGTTCTATATACCAAAAATAGGAAACTTAAAGCATCTAAAAACAGAAGAGCGGTTATTTATCATTAGCAATGACATCAAGGCACCGTTGCCCAACATCCTTCTTATTCTTAGAAAGAGAATTTTGAATTTTCAATGGTTGGTAAAAGCACCAAACAACTTAAACAATCTATGGAGACCCTCTGCCCAACTTAAACAATCTATTAGGCTTTCTCATTGCTAATGCAAATAACCGCTCTTCTGTTTTTAGATGCTTTACGTTCCCTATTTTTGGTATACAGAACCTTTCTGGTGTGTAGAAGCTTTCAAAAAGGTTTGGTTACCGGGTAATATGTACCTAATATGTGGTTCTATGGTGGCATATTCTACCAGAAATGCAAATTCATGGGCTAACATTCGATAAGTAGTCTTCCTAACACAGCTTATGGCTTCTAAAATATTGGACAGATAGAAAAAAAAAATCTGCCATGTCACCGGATAGTACCACGTGGTAGGACCACCGCCGGAGCCTCAAAAGGTAGGATCATCACCAGACCCTGGGAAGAGAAGGAAGAGAGGAAGGGCGAAGAGAGGCCAAAGACATGAGAAAAGAGGGCAGTGACAGTTTTCAGTTGAGGCTAAAAAAATTTAGACCCTTGAAATATATAATGAAATGATTGAAAAACAATGAGTAGATGAATGAGGGTACATAAATAAGCAAAGAATTAAAAGACAATGAATAGATGAATGACTTTTTTAGTATCCCTTATCGTGTGGATACTTCTTTACGTTACTAGTAGATTTTTTTCCGAAAGAGGATTTACAAGAGGATTTACAAGGATTATAGTTTTCTTTATCTTTATCTGCTCCCCTTATGGCAGCCCTATCTCTTCATTCGTTGGACTCCATGTCCCCATATCTTTTTGTTCCCATATCTCGATAAGCTTTGACTTGGACAACCACAATCTTCGTCTTGATGGTTTTGGGAAAGCTGATCACAAGCTTCATTGACGCGTAAACTACTTTCCTTAACAACACTAAAGCATTGTTTCATTTTTTTATTGTTTACTTAGGGGCAAACCCGTTTGGTGTAAAACTCCCAAGGTCATATCCTTGTGCCATATGCCGTCTTATTCGTGGGGATGCACCCTGGAGCTCGACTGACTTGGGGGTGGTGGCCCTCGCCGCCCACTAAAAGTATAGTTTGTTTTTTTAAATAGGCAAGTGCTCTCTCTCCACACACACAATATATATATATATATATATATATATATATATATATATATATATATATATATATATATATATATATATATATATATATATATATATATATATATATATTGTGTCGATGGAGAGAGAGAGAGAGAAATATCACGAAAGATTATCCTAATGTGAGTCAATATAAAAATAAGTGCTTTTTATGGGTCTGTGCATGCAATTGCCCACACCTGCCTCTGCCCCTACCCATAGTAATATCACAAAAAACAAGTGTTACCGATCCATTAGATTCTTGAAGAGTTTGCACCGAGCTGTTGTAATTAGTTGTTGAGTTGGGCAATGGAGTTAGGAAACTCTTATAGGTGAGCAAACATTCATCTAGTTGGATGACCTCTCTTAGCGCTGTCAAATCTCCCAGTCCATCCGGTATAGCAGTAAGACCATTGAAACATGCTAAGTTGAGGGTTCCAGCCTATTAAGATAACCGTTCGATTTATCAACTTTCTTCAATCTCTTGCAAGAATCAATCACCATCCTCACTTAGGCTTGGGTTAAGAGAAAAATGAAGAGATTTGACTATATCTGATTGCCTCCAAGTCCTTTGGTTGTGTTCTTTCACCCCAGATTTGAGATCCACTGTGATCTCAAATCCTAGGATCTTAGATCCATGGATTTAAGGTCAGATCCACCTCCCTCAAAATCCGACCTTAAATCCACGGTTTTTAACATGTAGCAAGAATTTTAAGTCCATGCTACTGATATTATTAGGTTCCATTAGATTAACATGGTTCTGAGATCACTGCAGATTTGAAATATGTGGTTTTTAAATCCAACCTCCCCCCATCTGATTTCAAAGCTACACTTTTTACATTGAAGTGTGGATTTGAAATCCACATAGGGGTAAGGCTGGGCATTGGGCCGGGCCGGGCCGGCCCGATAAAGTTTGGGTCGGAACGGCCCGACGGGCCGCTGGGTCGGGCCCGGGCCCGGCCCGAATATTTAACGGGCCGGGCCGAGCCGGGCTTGGATATATGAAACCCGAGCCCGGGCCCGGCCCGGCATAATAAAATAATATTATTTTAAATTTATAAAATAAATTTTTAAATATAAAATAGTATTTATTAGTAATAAATATATAATATTAAAATTAAAAAATATTATATTTTAATTTTTAACGGGCTTAACGAGCTGACCCGGGCCGGCATACCAGGCCCGGGCCCGGCCCGTTAATGATTTTTCCTGGGTCGGGCCCGGGCCCGGCCCGTTAATGATTTTTCCTGGGTCGGGCCCGGTCCCGGCCCGGCCCGGCTAGCTTTTTCCAAGGTCCGGGCCCGGGCCCGTGGCGGGCCGGGTACCCGGCGGCGACCCGTCCCGGTGCCCAGCATTACATAGGGGTAGAAGCTGAGATAAACAGTTTGATACAACTGTGGATTTCAGCTATTATAGATTTGAGATTGCCTTGGATCTGAGATTTGTGGAGAACCAACGCACCGTTAGTTCATTTAAACTGAAGGCCTTTCAAATACACCTTTTTATACAACATCAGATCTATGATCCAATGCTATCAAACACAACCTTAAGCACTTGAATACTTGCAAAATTATTTCACACAGTAAAAGACGGTTCGATTAACAAAGTGCAAATGATACATAATTTTAATGATTAGTGTCATAAATTTCTTATTTGTTGGAATCCATGGTCACTAACCCACTTAGTTAATCCAAAGATGTATCCTGAGGTAAAGAAGAAGCATAGTTGAAGGGCCACAGTTTCTCTAGATGGAATTCAATATAAATGAATCCACTCCTTTCTGATCTCACAATAAAACATTTTTCCTTTGTAGCCATCTCATATTCTTAGGGAGTTCTAGTAACCCACCTCCAATTAGTTCATAGTCATTAACGCGATAAACACTTAGATCGTTTGAGTCGGTAAATGTTGTTGGCTCCTTATGAACAAGAGAGGACGATGCCGGGATATTGCCCTCTCCACGTAGTGCCCCAAAAACACATTTATTTTCACATTTATTTTTTACATTAACACTTTAGGACAAATTTTCTCATTTACATGTTGATGCCCCTTCAAAATTTTAAATTTATTATTAGTTCTCAGTCATAAATTTTTGGGTTATCCCCTGTCTCCACCAAATTGAATTGTGTGTACCATTGGATGCATGCAACAAATATGCATCATAGGTAAAAAGAAGGGAGTTAGGGTATTTTTAAAATTTTTTATGAAGAAATATACTTCTTGAGCGTTTTCACTTTTTTAATCCACATAACAGTGCTTCCATTTTTTTTACTTAATCAACGGTATTTTGGTCATTATACACCACAATGCACAATCTTTGTCCAATGTGCACATAACCAGTTTCGCCGTCCACTCCTTTTTCAAAAGAACCGAAAGTGTAGCCAAATTTTGGGAAATTTTAGCATAAGGTTCACATTAACAAAGAGTATAACCTTTCCATTGCTAAAGTTCAGTTAAGCATGACATTATAGTATGCCTTTATATTCATGACTTGTGAGCCTTTTGACTTTTGCAATATCAAAGGTTGGATCTTATGGTGCACCAATTTTCTTAATTCACTGCACTTACCCCAAAAAACATCCTATTTGCAATATTAATTTTTATCAACAGCCCAAGAAGGTGGGACATGTAGGCGGCTGCATTTTCTATCGAGACGACATGAATGAGATTTCTAGTAAAGGAAATAATATTATAAGAAAGACACCCAAGAGCTAGCTTTTCAATATGAATTTCGTTTGTGTGACAGAGAATGTTTGAAAGCAATTGCAGAGACAACGCCTAAGAACTAGAACCACGAAAGAGTCAGAATACTAAAAAAAATCTGGTCTGGGCCTCTTCAGATATTGAAATTTGACATTTTACTAACTTCATCGGCATCAAGGGTGGAGCCAAAATTTTCTATGAGGGGGCCCAAATGCAGTTTTAAAATTTTAACAGGGACCAAAATACAATTTTTCAAAATTTTATATAGGATAAATGATTTTTTTTTTAAATTTTACATGTAATTTTTTGAACTTTTTTTTGAGGAGGGGCAAAGCCCATGTGGGCCCTCCCTTGGGTCTGCCTTTGATTGGCATGTTTGAAGAAGATTATTTGATCCAAGTTATCCCTCTAATTCAAGGTCCATAACGGTCAATGGTCAAAGTTTTTTGAAATTGATTTAGTCTTAAAGGGCAGACCTATACTCTTAGGAGGCCCTTGACTGAAATTATGGTTCCGCTTTAACATCAGTTTGAATTATTTTAACTCTCACTCACTTTCGAGTGCATGGGAGGTCCGTTAATAACTCACCGCTTGAAAAAGATGTCCCAAAGTTCCCCACTCCTTTGTCCCTGAGTTCTGTGCTGCATTAGGACATAGATGAGGTATAGTACATTCAACTAAAGTGACGTGAACATTGTTTACAGTATAGAAAAGTAGCACCCATGGGAATCAAACTGACTATAGACCAATGGCGGAGCCAGAAATTTTTTGTTGTGGGGCACTTAGTACATGTGAAAAAATTTTCAAATTAAAATGTGTTATTTTACACTTCCCACTAGAGGGAAACTCTCTTCTCACTTCCCACTTCCCAGCTTTGCTCTCCTTCCTGTTATTGAGGGGAAACCACAGTAACTAAGGCACCAAATCAGCAAACACTTACATGACTAAGGCACCAAATCAGCATTTCTTAGTGTAATAGCGTTACATTTTTGGTTTCATACCTCAAAGTTTGTGCTGCCATTGTCAACAATTCTTCCTTGTTTGTTCTTTTCTTTTTCTAGTTGTGGTTGGCTAAGTATCTTTGACTTGGACAAACGGCAGAGGGAAGTGGGTCCAGCAGTGATGGCAGACCTCTCTTGTGATTTTAATTTTAACTCAGGCAGCCTCTACAGTGATTCTCTAGAAAGATAACTTCACCCTTTTGGTCGGCAGAAGAATCTATTCAAACCCAATGCCTCTGAAGAGCAGTCGATGCTTAGTGATAAAGAAAAGAACTGGTGAGTGGCTATATCATTCTGCGGTAAAAGAGGGGAAGTGGGTGGGTGGGTGGATATCGGAGAATCATAGGAGATATGAAGACACGTAGAACCGGTGATTTGATTTTTATGAATTAGATATATTCATGGAAGTCACAGTAGCTAACCTTGGAGAAGGACCTCTACTGCTGTTCAGTTAGAATGGAAAACATTCTTCTGAGTGCCTGGGATATGTCACATACGCAAGATATTCTTCACCACGGTAGCCGGCAGAGTCGGCAGACTGGCAGAGGTAAAGCCGGAAAGGAATAAAAGGATGCCATTTTCTGCCCTAATGGCTCTAGACTGCAGGTGAGAACAAAACCAAAAGAAAACCACACAGTGAGGCTCCATTTTACATGGAGCCATCTTGGGCTGGCGTGGGCAGGCGCCCACGCCAGCCCCACGCTGGCTCCGCTACTGTTATGGACCTTCTATATGATTACCTACTTGACCACTTGTAGTATGCCCTTTGATGCAATACATTTGACGAAGATGGCCGCACCAATCATCTATTATGTTTAATAAGAAACACAAATGACATTGTGGATACCTGGAGTCTCCATGGGGCATGTGTGAGGGGGTCACTGCTTCACAGATATGAGTAAACGTAGGTGTTAATTGTATATTCAATACCCCATCAAAAAGCTTTCTAACTTCACCCACTGCTTTAACTGCTATTTATGATCCTTTCTTTTAGAAGGAACAAATTAGACTTTTTTTTTGTTTCGAAAGTGAATTTGGATTTGAATAACACAAAATCTAACGTTTGTGCATAATCGGGTCAATTCTTTTTTGGTCTGGGTCGTTGTTTCCCTCCAACTTCCCATTCGGATGGAAATTTTTGTGATGTCGGACTGAAGCTTCCGCTATGAGTTTGATTACAAACTTCCATTTGGAATCTGGATCTAATTAAAAATCAAATCCAAATAAACCATTCTCAATTTGGATCGACAGTTGGGTAATTTAGAGAGAGAGAGAGAGAGAGAGAAAGGAGGGGGAGTCCTCTAGACAGGGGTAACGTGGTCATTCAACACGAAAATAATAGTATCATATTTGGGATGGAGGTATGATGCGGAGAAGCTGTGAAATAGTTAGTAGAGTGCTGCTTGCATCATGCTTTTGCCTCTTCAAAAAGAAGATCAAAACAAAACCAAAACTGAATTGAATATTCGTTGTTGAATGGAATCGCAAGAGTGGTAATGAGTCGGCTCAATCGACTTTGGAATCCGAGTTGCTTTCGGACGGATTTCAAAGAAAAAAATGGTCCTTTTATATAGGCACATAAATGGTTTCTATTTTGCTATTAATTTGTCTGTACTTTTCCTCTTTTCTTCTTTAGTTTATTTATTTTTCTGACTACTATTATTTTAATTCCAAAGTCGACCTTAAAGAAGATTAAAATGACAAATACAAAAATACCAATTTCTTAAATTTTTTTTTATCAAAAATATAAATGGAAAACTCTTACGATCAAATAAAACAACGGTCAACTCTCCCCGTCCCCTAGCCATCAGATAAGGTTTTGTTTCCCAATTTTTTGTCAATAAATTTTTTTTTTTGAAAGAAAAAAATTGTATGAGAAGGGCAATTGTATATTTTATTTCATTTTATTTTAATAAGCTTTTAGGAAGAGGAGGCTGTTTGAGAATTACATGCAAAAGTTTAGCAACCTTTTGAAGAGGTTTAAAAGTTAATTAGGAGGTTATTTCTTATTTGTTATTCAATTATTCCTTAGGGCGGTTTATATGTTATGGCCTCTAACGTGGGACTATGCGTTATTGGTTGTAAATAACCAAAATGACCTTGCTATTTAAATGGAAGACCCCTCTCCCCATTTGGCAAAATTGGAGTTTAGTTTGCCATGTAAAATTATCAAAATATCCTTATAATAAAATGTGAGGACATGTATTCCCATGTTCACCACATAATATAGAAAGTGTCCTCTTCGATGTTATTTGGTAACAGTGACAGTATGTAACTACTGCACCTATTTGGGACAACGTTTATGTGCAACAATATCTCAGGAATCTACCTTAATACTTAAGACAAATACATGAAACAATAACATACTACTACTATTACCGAATGGCCCTGGGGTGTGAGGACTGTGAAACCAAAATACTAAGAATGTGGTTACTTTTAATATGCTCTGGTCTGCCCAGCCTCTACCTTCTTTTTTCCTTCCCTCACACCAAATAATAATAATAATAATAATAATAATATGTTCTTGTAAATCAAGGCTTATTGGTATGGCAAAAGAAAAATGCCTTAATTCACTGTTTGAGATGTTGGTAAGTTTGCATGCTAGAGGTTGCGACTGGAAGAAAAAAGTACACAGGTTAAATTCATAAAGTAGGACAAAATAAGAAAAAGAGAAAGGATCATGGCTCAGGGAATGAAAAGGGGAAGAATTGCAAAATACATAGGGAAACATTGTCATTACCAGCCAACTCATATAAGTCCTTGAAAGGACGGAATGATAGGTGAGAGAAAGTTGTTGGTAATTTATTAAAAAGAAATGTCCTTTATAGTCTTTTTAGTTTTTTTCATTTTTAATTTTGTCTTTATAAAAAGTTTTCTTTGAAGTAAGGGTATTTTAATCATTAACCATATTGGCACATGAAAAATCAGGCACCAATATATCAATATGGCGCATATACCTAGGGTCCATGAATGAGAACAAAAATGACAGAGCTGCAATTGAAATGAAAGTAGGCATGACTATCCTTGAGATTTTATTACCGATTTAGAAATAAGACTAGGCATTGGGTCGGGTCGGGATGGGCAACCTGATTTAGTAATTGTTGGGCCCACTGCTCAACACAAGTGGGTACTTGACCAAATTTAAGTGGAAAATAAATAAAGAGCTTATCAGGCCACCAGTTGGACCTTGGGGTTCTTTTTTTTCATTTTCTTCTTTTTGATCTTTTCATCTTTAGCTAGCAAGGGGCTGATTTGTTTTGATATTTGAAAAGAGAGTTTGCACAATTGTTTAGATGAGTGCGTAACTTTAGATGTCTGAAAGTATCTGCATTTGTGATTATGTATTTGAGTTTATGATTGATCATGCTATGAGTGTATACAATGTGATGTCATTAATTTGTTTATCTGCATGAGTGGGAGTATTGATCCTACCACCAACCCATGTGAGAGCTGGAACACCCCCTCCTCCTCCTTTTAATGTGTCATACTAACTGGTATAAAAACATAGCCCTAGAAAAGTTTTGAGACACGCCACATAATACACTCAAGTAAACTTGTTTTGAGTTATGCCCCTCGGGACCATTAATTTATACCACATAGATAAATTTATTAACAAAATAAATTTATCAACAGAAATAACCCGAAAAAGAATTGAAATTTTGAAACATTACTATTTACAAAAATATGGCAATAATCAACAATAACGTTGGGGGTTCATGTTTAAATGCATGGATGCAAAATAATTCGAGAGACCATGCCTTCAATTCATGCCTCGAGAGTACTGCTGTATCTCTTTGTGACAATAATCTTACTTCCCAATCCAAACAGCCTATTAATTACTTGATCACCTATATGTAAACAATTTTTCACACAACATAGGCCGTTTTTTCCTAAGTAAATCTCTTGGTAATAAATGAAAAAGGAACAAAAGAGAATAAAGAAAGCAAAGGAAACAAAACAAAGAGGGAAAAGAAAAATGGTTTACATGGCATTAAGCTGGGCATGGGTTTAAAGCAACAATATATATACCCATCCGTAAAAAATATTGTACTACGTAAGAAGGATACATGGTCCGGTGTGGTGGCAAACACTAACGAAGCCAGCACATCATTCAGCAAGATATCAGGCAAACCAACACCCGCAGGTAATGGAGGGACCTCTGATGCAACATCGACGCTGGCGTCGGCTCATAAAGCCTTTCCTCTACCCACCTCGTAGGACAGAAAGCACTGGTTGATGCGGGAGATCCTGTTACTGTTTCAGATAAACATGTATTTCTGATAGTGTCATTTAAAGAAGCTCAGCTTGTCACATAAAAGAGGCTCAGCATATGTTCTGTCTTAGCGTGTTTGACATTAAAAACATTAAAAAATAAATAACATAAAGAAAAACAAAAACTGTTCTTTGTTTGCGTTTTTCGTTTTGGCATTTTTTCAAGGAAAAGCAAAGGCAAATTTTAGGTAAAAGATGCTAATGAGAGAAGTTGAGCGTCAGAGGCATGACAAGAAACAATAGAAGAGAATATTGTTTTACTATTACAAGTTTAAAGTTAAATGTACTTTTTCAAACTTCATAGAGATGGATAGATTTCATTAGAGATGCAGTACTTTGAATGGATCAAAACAATCAAAATAGAGAAAGAGAGATTATATAGGTCACTTTCATTAACCACAAAAATCTACTACATGAAGTCATGCATGATAAGACGATAAAAAAAGGAACAAACTGGAAGCAAACATAAACACCCTTCACATAAATAGCTTGTTCTGCTTCTTTACTAGAGTTCTTCACTTGGGCTCTTGATATTCACTGTAGTCCTTATAAAACATTGACTCTTTGATATTATCTTCCATATATTCTAATATTTTAGTCAAATGCTCTAAAAGTATCATAACGAACTCAACAATAAAAGTATACCAACTATTAGCAAGACCGTACAACGCAAAACAAAGTATTGTAAAAGTAGACATAAATTTCATACCGACAACCAAACTTCTCATAAAATTGATAGGGTTAGCAATTGAAAAACATAGAATGAGTAGTACCACATCCTTCTTCGGTGTAGAAACTCGATACTCTCCAAATGGTAGAAGAACATGGCCCCATAAAAGTTTCGAGACACGTCGCATAATACACTCCCAACTTTGCTTGTTTGAGTTATCCACCTTGGGACCATTAATTTATACCACGTAAATAAATTTATCAACATAATGAATTTATCAATAGAAATAAACACAAAAAGAATTGAATTTTTGAAACATTACTATGCACAAAAATATGGCAATAATCAACACTAATGTTGGGGACTCATGTTTAACGCACGGATGCAAAATAATTTGAGAGACCATGGATATTTCAATTCCATCGGAAAATAAATTTCATCTGCCTTCAATTCATGTTTGGGAAGTACTATTGTATCTCTTGGTGACAAAAATCTTACTTCCCGACCCAAACAGATCTTCTTGCCTATAACTTACTTGATCACTTACATGTTAAATATTTTTTCCACACAGCAGAGACCGCTTTTCTTGAGTAAATCTCTTGGTAGGGACACTGAATTTGGCCTGTTCAAAAATAAATGAAAAAAGAGAGGAAAAGGTACGAAAGAGAATAAGAAGGCAAAGGAAAGAAGAAAAAGAAAGATGGTTTTTACGGCATTAAGCTATGCACGGGTTTAAAGCAACAATATATATCTCCATCTGTGAAAAATATTGTACTGTGTTAGAAGGATACATGGTGCGGTACGGTGGCAAACACTAACATAGCTGGCACATCATTCAGGAAGATACCAGACAAAACAATACCCATAGGTAATGGAGGGACCTCTGGTGCAACATCGATGCCCGGCGTCGGGTCATAAAGCATATGCACTACCACCTCGAAGGATAAAAAAAAACATTGGTTGTTGGGGAGCTTCTGTCACCGTTTAAGATAAATAGGTATTTCTGATAGTGTCACTTAAAGAAGCTCAGCTTTTCACTTAGAAAAGTGTAATCACCCCAAATTTTTTTCAAAAGACTATGATGTTTTATCCAAGTGCGAAATTCAAATTTAGGCACAAGATTCAAATCCAAAATACAACTCTTAGATCCAAATTAAATCCAAAATACAAATTTTAGATCCAACTTAAATCCAAAATACTACTTTCAGATCCAAAACCCAAGTTCAGATCCAAATAGATCATTTAAGACTAATTTGCCCTTTATTTTGACCAAAAAACCTCCTTTTAGAGGGTAATTTTAGTCTTTTAGTGGGCAAGACCCATTTGCCCCTCCTTTTGACCAAAAAAATCTCCTTTTAGAGGGTAATTTTAGTCTTTTGTTGGGCAAGACCCATTTGCCCCTCCTTTTGACAAAAGAAACTCCTTTTAGAGGATGATTTTGGTCTTTTGGTGGGCAAGACCCATTTGCCCCTCCTTTTGACAAAAGAAACTCCTTTTAGAGGGTGACTTTGGTTTTTTTAGGTTATTTCTTTTTCAAAATACTTTAAAATTATGTGAAATTCGGATGGAAAAGGGGAGAAATTCAAAAAAATTCAAATTTAGGGTTTTGGCTCCAAAATCTTCTATAAATACCCCTTATTTCCTCCATCTTGGGTAAGGTTGGTCATTGGGAGAAACTCTAGTGTATTCTCACTTGAAGACTTAGAGTTTCCCTTGAGCTCTCTCTCTCTCCTTCTTTCTCTTTCCATTTTCTCTCCAACTTGGAGCAAGATTCATCTCTTGGAGGCATTAGAGCTATGTAGTTATAATCTCTCTCTTTTCTTTCTTTATAATTTTCCTTCTCATTTTTATTCTCCATGGCCAAAAGAGATAGCACTCTACCTCTTTTTAGAGACAAGAGGCTATGCTCAAGTGCACTAAGAGAATGAGGAGATGAGATGATATTTTGTTAAATCATGTTCTTTCTTTTCTTGAATACATTTTATTGTTATTGTTATTTCTCTTCATGAATATATTCTTGTTATTTATTTTCTTGAATATAGTCTCGATCTTCTTTTTATTTTTTCCTCTCTTCTTTCTCTCTTCATGGCCAAATGAGATAGCTCTCAATCTCTATCTAGAGATAAGAGGCTATGCTCAAGTGCACCAAGAGAATAAGAAGATGAGACTATATGTCATTTCATGACCAAATCATGTTATTTCTTTCCTTGGATATAGTTTTGTTGTTAAAGTTTTTTTTTTCCTTTCTTGAATAAAAATTTATTATGGTCTCCTCATATTTGTTTTTTTTTTCCATCTTCCACTCTCCTTAGCCACATATGAGATAACACTCTACCTCTTTTTAGAGACAAGAGGCTATGCTCAAGTGCATTGGGAGCATAAGAAGAGGAGATAATATTTGTTTTCATAGTTGGATCATGTTTCTCCACTTAGTTGAATACCTCTTTATCATGCTCCATCTCTTTCTTTATCTCTCTATCATGCTTTATCTCTTTCTTTATCATGAATACATCCTTATTATGTTCTCTCTTTTCTATGTTCTCCGACCTACTATGCTCTCTTTTCACTATGTTTGCTCTATCTACTATGCTCTCTTTCTCTCTAGTATGTCTTCTCTTTCTCTCCCTCTCTCTCTCTCTTTATCATGCTTAGTTGAGTAGTTCTCTCTCCATCATTTTTTTTTCTCTCTCTAATGACTTCTTTCTCTTTCTATCATGCTCTTTCTCTCATTAATAAGCTCTCTTTCTATCATGCCCTTTCTCTCTCTAATGTGCTCTCCCTCCTTACCATGATCTCTTTCTTTTTTCTTATTTGAATAATGACTATATGTTGTCTATGGTGATGCTTGGTTTTCACTTATGTATGAATGTAGGGTGAGATTGAGAGTGTGGTTTGGGATTTTCTATTTTGTGTTGTATTAATTAATTTTGAGGTTGGGACTTGTCCAACCCGGGAAAAACTCCCTACGAAATTTGTACATGTTAATATTGCATTTGCGTATCATTTTACGTTAGTTTCTTTTAATCATTTCATTAAGAACCCTAATGAGTCTCTTATCTTATGGTTTGACTTTCTTCCATACCCAATGGTGGAAGAAACTTATCCCTTTGTCATCAATGAAACTATTACATTTTATGTTTATGATCATGCTCTTACAAAACATTTTCAAAAGAAACCCTCTAATGTGGCTTTGAGGATTTAACTTAGGCTCTTGCATGAGTCCAAGTTTTCCCTTGGCCCATAATAAATTTTAAGTTGGTTAGTTCTCATTTTCTTGATTTTAATCTCATGAAAATATATATGTATATACATACATATTTTCATGTTTCATTTCTCTACCATATAATTGAATGCATACATATGTGCATTCTATTTTCTATATCTAAAATCTTTAATTCTCCTTTCAAGACAAATGTCTTTATCTATAAACCATATATATATATATATATATATATATATATATATATATATATATATATATATATATATATATATATATATATATATATATATATATATATGTCTCCATTTCTCTTCATTAAAAAGTTCTCTTTCTATTCAAACCAATGAAGTTTTACAAACTTTCTTATATGTGTATATGTAATAATATATACGCATGAATGTGTAATTCTTCTATCTCCCTCTTTTTCTCTTTCTTTTGAAAGTCTCATTTTCCTTCTCCATCTAAATGCAAACTTCATTTTCTTTATAAACTTACATATACGTATATATACATATATAGACATATGTATATGAATACATACCTCTTCCTTTTCTTCGATCTTACAAAATCTCTTTTATTTTCTCATTCTCTATATTTTCTTGTCTCTTTGTCATTCTTTTGGACATTTTTCTTCTCTAAAGATTTTGTTATGTACCAACTTCATTAAAACCACAAAACAAGTAATGACCCAATATTGGATTCATGCTTGATGGTCTACAACCCCAATTCATTTTCTAAAATTTTTCATTCTTCTCAAACATTTAGATGTATGTTGTGGTAGGAATGTCTTAGATGAATATTGTGGTAGGAATGCTTTATTTTCTTTCAACCATATAGGATCAATGCATTCATGCATTCACTTTCACGTAATACCACTTATGTTCACAAGCATCTCTCCAAAAAGAATTTAAGCAAGAGGAGATGAAGCTCTAACTAGGTGGTAATCGAATTAGAGCAAAATCTCAAACCTACTTAAAGTCTTAAGAGAACACTAAAGTTATTTCAAAATAATTTCACAAGCTTTTCAAATAATATTTACTAATTCCATCTATTCCTCAAAATATTTCACATTTTCAAGTAACTCTTCAAGCGTCTTTTCAAAAGTTTGAAACATCAAACTTTCANTGAAAATTTTGGGATGCAAACAGATGGCGACCGTGATGGGACCCGTCATTGTTTGGCTATGATTATAATTGATGCATTTTTCCAATAACTTGAATATCCTCTATTGCCAATGATAAAGCATGTCCCTACTTTGGCCTTAACCCCATTGGCATTTCATTTCATTTCTTGGTGATTGTATTTGATTTCTTGCATATAAGACCAATTGAGGATGATCAATCATGTTCACTTAGATCTAGGATCAAATACGACCATCTTCAATTTAAGAGTTGTTTGAAGACAATGTTTGCTCTTTTATTTTATTTTAATCATCATTCTAGGAAACATTGCATTAGAGACTTTGCATGATTTCTCATATTTCAAAATTTCTCATGCCTATTTGTCCCGGTCATCATGTTGCCGGGCTTGGTCTTTGGCGGTAGCACAAGACTAAGTCTTACAACTAGACCACACCTTGGGCGGGATAGCCCCCTCGTTAGTACCATGAGTGGTAATTTATGGTATATCGACGAGTGATCAAGAAGAAATTGATGAACCCTACCCTTAGTTGCCTAAAGAAAAAAATATATGCTCGTACTAAGCCATTTGGCTAAGGTATATAAGCATAACTTGACATCGGATTATCGTGATACAAAATTATCTCAATTAGGTTCCTATACTTAATTTTCTAAAAAAAAAAAAAAAATTTCATGATAGATGTTGATGTGTGTAAAACCTTATGTGATGATTTACAACCTCATTCCACACATCTACTTCATATTATCTTTGTCAACCTAGTCAACGTTTTCCACTAATTCAATCTTTATCTTTTAGAGTCATCATTCAAGATGTATTCTTTCCAACGTGGTGTCACATTCCCTTATGATCACATCCTCTTTAGGGAAGGTCCCGAACGGTCCACCTACATTTCTTTTAAGTCTAAACCTTTGGCTCTCGAATGGTATCGGACTTGGCATCCCACCTTCTCTCGGATGTTTCCTTCTTACATCGAAGAATGTGGGCTAGAGACAGTGGCAGCCGGAGGAATGCAGATAGTGGATGGAAATTTGGTGCATGTGATCGCTGAGCGTTGGAATCCAAGGACCTCTTCTTTTTTGGTTTCCATGGGGAGAAATGATAATATTACTAGATGAATTTGCCAAAATACTAGACCTCCCTACCCCAACTTGTGACCCAAATGATCTATTGGAAAAACAATTCCTTATGAACCCAACTAAGGTCAATGCAAATGACCTCATTGCTCACTTTACTGGACGAAAAACTTGGCCTTTAGTAGAAAACCATGAAAATCAAAGCATCAACATGAAAAACTTGTATGAAGAATTTGGAACCTATGTTGAACCTTCTACCCTACCTCGAAAAGCCATAGGGAGAATTAAACATTGTATGATGCTCTGCACAGTAGGAGTGACCCTTTTTACCGATGGAAGTGACCTTTTAGATGTCCGTATTGCCCAACTTTTTCGGGTATGGGGGCATAGAGGGACCCGACACTTGTCAGTAGCAATGATAGCCTTAGCCTTCCTTTATCGAGGACTCACCCGCTTTACCATTGGAGATACCGACTTCATAGAAGGATGCACATATGCTTTACAATTATGGTTCCTCAAGCATGCGGGACCCCAAGCCAGTCTATTCAGAAACACTGATGGATCATTGACAACCTTGGAGCAATACCGTCGTTTGATCGAACAATTGAATGAATGAGAGATCGTTTGGGATTATTGTGATCGTCGGCAGAGCCTACCCCGATACACTCACCATCATCATGGGCGTACCACACTCTTGGGCCCCTATTTCATAACTGATTATTGTGCTGATAGATGCATGGGACAGTTCTCTCAAAGGCAGAAGATGGTTTCAGTGCATACACCAATCGGAGCAATTCCCGAATTTGACCTCAACTCTCCTCAATGGGCGGCGTTGTTTGCAGTAGCCCGACAAGAATCGAAGACACAAGTATCATACACTTGGTTTGCGGGCCCAGTGGTAAAGAAGGAATATGCCGAGTGGTGGGATGCCAACCGACCACCATCCATCCTTTCTTAAAAAGTTTATGTTATCAATCTTGTATTCCTTATGTCATCTTCAGTCGTTGTCATCTCTTTCAATGTTTTTCTTTAAATGTAACTTTTGAAACTTTTATGTGATCTAAAACCTTCATTTTGTCATCATTTTCCTCCAATAACTCATTTTTTTTCTTGTGTCATAAGGTGAATACTTGAAAGCCATCAAGATGGTTGAAACAAGATCACAAGCTAAACAGACTCCACAAAACGAGGCCTCATTTTCTGAGCTTAGGCCAGAAATGATCAGTCTCCCGACTATTGAACCAGAAGGTTACCATATGTTCCGGTTATTCATGGAACGATTCATGAGAGAACAAGAAGAACAAAGGACCTTGATGATTGCCCCAGAACCTAAAGATGAAAAGGCGTCTAAGCAGAAGAAGAAAAAGAAAAACATTGAATCTTCTCCTACATATCATGATGAAGATTATTTGGGCTCATTCTCAACAACTAGCAAGGAAGAAAAACCTGTGTTGCTTCCTCTTAAGAAGAAAAAGATGACAAAGAAAAGCAAAAAGGGGAAGGAAATTATGCCAGAAAGCAGCTCGCCTAGCCCAATCACCACAGGGAGTTCGGAAGAAAAACCCAAAAGAAAGAGAAAGCCCACTAGAAAGAACAAAAAGACCAAAAAGTACATCCCCAGCAGTAGCTCAAACAGTGACAGTTCTGGAGAAAAAGTAAAGGTGGTCAATGGCAAGAAGAAAAGAACAAAGCCAGAATTAGTCGAATCAAGTGATGATGAAAGTCCAACCAAACGTAGATTCCATGAAATGAAAAAAAGGATGAATAATCTTGAACTTAGGGGAAAGGGAAAGCGTTCATACTCATGCGAAGATTATTATCTTGGCATTGAAGAAGAAGAAGACGTGAAAGGCTTACCAAGGGAATTCGTCAGATATGATGGAACGACCTGCCCACATGTCCATCTTTCAACATTCTTCAACGATTGCTACAAGATTCAGGCGAATAATAGAGCTTTGTTTCGCTATTTTCCAAGGAGTCTTGAAGGCATCGCCGCATAGTGGTACAAGGAAAATGTCAACCCAGTCGAACTCAAGGAATTCGACAAAGCAATTAACATGTTTGTTGAAAGATTCGAGCAGAATGCTCCCATAGCTTCAACCCTCAGTACTATTTGCAGTCTTCGACAAAAACAAGGAGAAAAGGCTCGAGAATTCATCCAAAAGTGGAGAATTCAATGTAACAAGATGAAAGAGCCCATCTCTGAGACACAAGCCTTGTCACTCATCAGGAAAAATCTTGCTCAGCCATTGAAAAGTCTCATCCGTAATGCCCCAATCAAGACCTTTACTGAATT